>JAUMHP010000074.1:176710-194598 GCA_032361065.1 Enteromius trimaculatus | reverse complement strand
TTTTCATCTGAGACAGCTCAAACATGCAATTTAGTCTGGGACTAGCTTAAGCCTTGTCTGTGAAACTGGGGGTAAATCTGATACTTTGTGTGGATTTATTTATGCTAACCTATATGTTATACTGAATATGCTTGCAGGAACCTTGCAATTTGTAAAAAAGAAAATTCCATTATTACTATAATTATCCATCATTCATCCATCTTTTTTCTTCTGCTTATCCGGGACCGGGTCACGGGGGCAGCAGTCTAAGCAGGGACGCCCAGATTTCCCTCTCCCCAGACACTTCCTCCAGCTTTTCCGGGGCAACATTGAGGGGTTCCCAGGTCAGCCGAGAGACAGAGTGTCCTAGGTCTTAAAGGCGTCATACGGTGGTACATGCATTTTTTCAAGCAGTTTGGACTGAAATGTGTGTTGGGAGTGTGTATACACATCCTCCCTACAATGATAAAGATCCACAGGTAGTTTTTTTTTTATTTAATAAAAATAAGTTGCCCCTTCTGAAATCAAACCATTCTCAAATGCATGTCGGTGTGGCGTCACACCAACAGAGGCCACATCCACAATAGATGATTGACACCAGCGTGTCACACAGACTGAACTGGTGTCTTACCTCAGACCTGCCCTGAGCGATCCGTCATCAGACCGAGGCGCAGAGACAAGCGAGACTCCTAAGAGATTGAGGTGTTTTGTTGTTGAATGTATTAATGGAAGCAGTAGTGCTTGAAGACAGAAACTTTTACAGTTACGTTTGGTTCTGAAGGGAAACGCCCCCTTGAACAACCGAAATGTGTTTATGTTTGTGAGAATCATTCATGATCCAGCCTCACCTACAGAAGCAGTGAGTATAATGTCTTTTAATGAATCTTTGCAAATCGTCTTTCCTAATAATGTGCTAATTAGCAAGTTTCACTATGAATACAGCTAAAAAAAGATCCTCTGAGAGCCTCTGGAATAGAGGGGCGGAGTAAGCTGAGCTTGTGAAGATTTAAAGGGAAAGTACACAGTACAGAGTGATTTCAAAAGAGCTGTTTATGACGGTAAAATTATCGTTTTTAAAACTATATTTGAGAAATTTTAAAACAAACTATATTATAAACGTTCCATTAAGATCAAGTGTTCCACGACCATGACGAAAGCTGCATTGTTCCTCCTGGATCTGAGGTTTGAATATTGGACGAATTCTCCTCTCCAGTACCCTGGCATAGACTTTCCCAGGGAGGCTGAGGAGTGTCATCCCCCTATAGTTGGAACACACCCTCTGTTAAGGAGTTATAGTCAAAAAGTGCTCCCATTACTGGGTAATGTCATCCTAGGAGCGATCGCTTGAGAAACCGGACCAAGAAGTTCTCGGAGGCTTTATATTTGTGACGGAACATCAGGAGACGGTAGATAAATACAGGAGATAATGCCGAACAGCTGCGGCGGAAATCCTGCGGGTGTTCGGGCGAAAGCGGTCCGGGTAGGAACTAGTATTCCGGCGATGGTACAATATTAATTTCCAAAGGGGTGGACATTTGTTTTTGTGAGTTAATGAAACGATGTAAGTGTGTTCTCCTGTTTATGTAGGAGACTCTTTCTTTCTGTTTAGAATGTGACTGCATAATTTACTATTGTATTACCGCTATCCGCTTGTCTAAGTTAATATGCCATATTGCCACCTTAATGTGTTTAATGCTTTATTTCATAGTGATGTTTACAGGTGCTAAATGTGTAGTATTTAATACTGTATCTTTAGTGGATTGAATATTACATATTGTTATTTTCATTTAGCGTTTGGCTAAATGACGCAGTAAAATATAATGACCTTTTACCTACTTTTCTCCGTGAGCTACACGCGTTACATGGTACTACAATAATGATTATTTTCATTATATGTTAAATATATAAAGAATGTGATTGTAAATCATTTTTTATTACTGATTATGACAAGTTACTGTTTACACCTTGTTACCTCTGTTATTTTCAGACTATGTCTAGACAAATCTTCCTTGTCAGAGACTTTTGAGCAAGCAATGCCCTGTGGTCTGACTGTGCTGTCAATTGTTAATTCTATATTAAAATGACAAAACTGAATCCTGCTTCAGGTGTCTTTGTCGACACACCAGTGCGGACACAACTCCATTTGAACTAGTGCATATACAGTTAAAATTAACCCTTTCCCCTTCTTCCACCCCGGTCTGCCAGTCCAGAGGCACTGTCCCCAACCTCCATGCGACGCCATAGAGGCGTGTCAGCCAAGACAGCCCCACGGTGTCCACAGACCTAAGGTCTCAGGGCGGATCTCATCCACTCCTGGTGCCTTGCCATCGAGAAGCTTCTTAACTACCTCAACAACTTCAGCCTGGGTAATGGACAAGTCCACCCCTTGGCCCCCAGCCTCTTCTTCCTTAACGGAAGGCGCCTCTGTGAGATTGAGGAGATCCTTAAGTATTCCTTCCACCACCCGACAATATGCCCAGTTGAAGTCAGCAGATTCCCACCCCCACTGTATACAGTGTTGGCAGGGCACTGCCAGAACCTCTACGAGCTTGACCAGCCCTCACTGAACTCCTCCAATTCCCAAATTTTTGCCTCGGCAACCATCCGGGCTGCAGTCCGCTTGGCTCACCGGTACCTAGGCTCGATAGGACTCTTTCTTCAGCCCTTACTTCCGGTGTTCACCGGTTCGGGGGGTTGCCGCTACAACAGGCACTGGAGACTTTGCTGCCACAGCTTCGAACAGCTGCATCGACAGTGGAGGTGGAGAACATAGTCCACTCGGGACCCGGTTAAAGCTCTGCCGGAGGTGGGAGTTGAAGACCTCCTTGACGGGGGGGCTCTGCCAAGCGTTCCCAACAGACCCCCACAGTTCGTTTGGGCCTGCCGAGTCTGTCCTCCCCCGCCAACGCATCTTACTCACCACCAGGTGGTGATCAGTTAACAGCTCCGTCCTTCTCTTTACCCGAGTGTCCAAGACATACAGCCGGAGTGTCGATGAAATGACCACAAAGTTGATCATCGACCTCCACCCTAGGATGTCCTGGTACCACGTGTACTAATGGACACCCTTATATTTGAACATGGTGTTTGCCATGGACAAATTGTGACTAGCACAGAAGTCCAACAACAGAACACCACTCGGGTTCAGATCAGGGGGGTCGTTCCTCCCAATCACACCCCTCCAGGTATCACTAGCATTGCCCACGTGAGCATGGAAGTCCCCCAGCAGAACGACGGAATCCCCAGTTGGAATGCTTTCCGGCACCCCTCCCAGAGACCCCGAGAAGGCTGGGTACTCTGCACTGCCATTCGCCCCTAAGGTACAAACAACAGTGAGAGACCTAACCTTGACCCGAAGGCGCAGAGAAACGACCCTCTCGTTTGCCGGGGTGAACTCCAACACATGACATTCCAGAGCCGGAGCTGCACGTGGAGGCAGTAGGCAGTACCTCTCAACCTCTCGCACTCCGTACACGGAAGACAAAGACAAAGAAAACAACCGGGTTACAATGGGTAACAATGGGTTAATTGACACAATATTTTTATACCAATTATGTGACTTAGAACATATAAAAGCATTTGTAATTGTATACAACCCTTAGTAGAGTGCATTTAGATGGACCCTCTGCGATTATCATGAGATTTTATATTAACAATATAACAAATATTAACAATAAAATATACATGTGCAATTTTGTAATCATGTGAACTGGTGGTCTAGTGGTAGAATAAATGATTAGTGTAAAGTATAGTATAGTATAGTATAAATTTCTTTTAGGCACTTTTAAGCAAAGTTGTTTGTTTTTATTGTGAGTGTAGACCTAAATAAAAGTAAATCCACGCGACCGCGCTGGAGCATCTCGTTGTAACATTTGTTATTCGTGCTGAATGGACTTAAGGTGCGTTTAGTTTCTTTTTAAATACATTAGTTTTGGCAAGACTTTTATAATCTTTATAATGAATGCCATTAGTCTATAGTTTGTGTTTTATTTAACGATTTGTAGTGTTATATAGCCTAGTTGTTGGAATTGGAAATTAAAAAGCTTTAATTGCGAGTCATATTCTTAATGCATAAATTATTTTGACACATTTTTTGTCTGATCCATTGATGGCTACTTGTTTTTTTGTTTTTTTTCGTTTGCTATTAACTCCGGAGGACAAACTTGCACATAACACAGTTTTTCACCGGTCTACACCGATTCTTACTCGTTTGCTTTTGCCATTGCTTTTTCGTTTTTTTTTCTGAAGTATGCATGTGCGCTCAATTTCACATTAATTTGGATGTACAAAGAGAATATGCGTGGGATTCCACATACTCAGTGTTTCATACATCTGATTTTTTTTGTGCGTACGCACATTTCCAGCTTTATCCGTGAACAATGTTTTAGTAATAATTCTACGCAAGTCTTTGTTACATGAAGCCCCTAGAATATTTTTATATCTTTCAAATAAATTATAAAGGTGGTTGTATCTGCCTGCTATATCTTGTGTTTTATCGACAGATGGTAGATTTAGGGGCAGGGTTTGGGTTATGTGCTCATAAATGTGTAAATAATATAATTTTAATAAAACTGTTTTGACGGTTAACATTGTAAAATCACACCCCTACATACATGCAATAATGCCAATGCTTTTACTAAATATATCTTTTAATTATGCTGATAAAAAAAAAAAAAAAACAATAATAAAAAATAAATTATTACACCGGTATTTTGACACTAAGGATTTCCTATTTAAAACAATGGAGCACCCTTCATGTTGAAAAGTGTTCTGGCGATCTCAGGGACGAGTCGAAGGTTGCTGATTAAACTGTCGGAAATGCAAAAACCAATATCCAGAAGCTCTTGTCGGGTAGATGATGTAAAAGCACTACTGTTCTGTCCGAAATGCGCAGGAAAAATAGTACAAAACTACAGAAACTGGAGAGACACTGAGCCTCGCGATGTGTATGGGCCACCATCTTGGTCTTCAGCAGTTATCACCTGTCAGGTTTAGGGGCTTTCGCTGAGCAACACAGAGTTTCAGCTCCCTCCAAAGATTTTCAATTGGATTTAGGTCTGGAGACTGGCTAGGCGACTCCAGAACCTGGATATGCTTCTTATGGAACCACTCCTTGGTTTTCCTGGCTGTGTGCTTTGGGTCATTGTCATGTTGGAAGACCCAGCCAAAACCCATCTTTAATGCTCTGACTGAAGGAAGGAGGTTTTTGCCCAATATGTCACAATACATGGCCCCGTTCATCCTCTCCTTAATACAGTGCAGTCGTCCTGTCCCCTGTGCAGAAAAACACCCCAGAGCATGATGCTTCCAGCCCCATGCTTCACTGTATGGTATTATTGGGATGATACTTATCATTCTTCTTCCTCCAAACACGGCAAATTGATTTAAGACCAAAAAGTTCTACTTTGGTCTCATCTGACCACATGACTTTTTCCTTTAACTCCTCTGGAACTTCAAACGGGCCTGGACATGGGCTGACTTAAGCAGGGGAACCTTCCATGCGATGCAAGATTTTTAACCATGACGTCCGAGTTCAGACTATCAAATTATCAACTATAAAAAGACATGATCTGAGAGAATCGTCGACGTGTCGCCGACACCCGTGAGATATTTGGCATGCTAAATATCTGTACCTGTCGGTTATTCAAAATCATGCCGTGTGAAATGTGTTCTGACTGAATAACATAGGTGATTACCTCCAGTCAATGAGAGAGAGCAACATCCAGGGCAGAGGAACATTGGGGGAGAAGTTACGAAGGTATAGAAGGTAATTATTCTCGTCCATAATGTTCTATTCTTGCAAATTAGCGCACATGAAATTTGTATGGCAAGCTTATTTTGCTTTGCTATTATTTTTAATAATAATCCCAGACTCAAGTGAGAACTGGGTGAGACAAAGTTGTCGGCGATTCTTCCTATAGTAAAGTAATGCAGTGTGAAACCCCCTGTCACCGATGTATCATGCAGTGTCAATACAGCAGCGACTGAATACTACCCCAGTCATGCAGTGCGAAAAGATCTCTGACATGACTACTTTGAAAATCGTGCAGTCTGAACTCTGCATTAGTGTATTACTGATAGTAACCTTGGAAAGTATAGTCCCAGCTCTCTTCACGCCATTGACCATCTCCTCCGGTGTAGTTCTGGGCTAATTCTTCACCATTCTAAGCATCATTGATACCCCACAGAGAGCTATTCTGTGACAGTCATCATTAGCCTCTTCCATTTTCTGAAAATTGCTCCAACAGGTGTTCTTTTTTCACCAAGCAGCATGGTAATTGTTCCGGTAGTCCTTTCCAGCTTTGTGAAGGTCTACAATTCTACAGCTCTTTGGTTTTGCCCATGTTGCTACTTACGCCATGTCCACACTAATACGTTTTAGTTTGAAAACACATCTTTTTCTCTCCGTTTTGGCCTTCCGTCCACACTGAGACAGCTTGCGCAATACAGGAACGTAAGCGTTTTCAGTCATTTCAGCATGGATGATCAACTCTTCAGAAAGGATTGAAAATGATAGTGTGGACGCGGAGCGTTTTTAGGTGAAAATTCCCGGTCTTTAGGAAAATCAGCACACAGGGAGTAAAATTTATAATTTTATAACATACAATTTCAGAGCTAGAATGGATTTTCAATTCCCAACTCTGAACTAAACAACCTAAGTTACTATGTTTAACATTTAAATGTGAATGCATACAAAAGTATGTTATTATTCCAGTATTTTAAAGCTTACATTGGCTAATATAACGTGGTTAACATTTGATTATAAACAGTCTATATCTGTGCTTCTTTATTGTTTGGTAAACTTTCCTTTTACACAGGGCTTGGTTAAGTATCATCACAAGATTATTGTTTGTGGAGTCTTCGTTATTCCCTTAGAGGCTCAGTTGCAGCTGGAGCTGTCAGGTGTTGCTTAGCAATGCTCAGATATGATGCACAGATGAGCACAATTATATGTTTAATACTGTACATGTTAAGGAAGTGAAGATTTGGCTTGAACCAGTGACTGCTTCTCATAAAACAGTGGGTGAAAAACACCTGACGACCTACTAACATTAATTCCACCTGGATTCTTAAGCACCATGTATTGTTTTGAAGCAAGTATGTACTGTACTAAAGAGGGACCAACATAGAGAATATGTGACTGAGCAAGTAGACGTCGTTTCAGTTCTGGTCATATACAGCGAATGCATAATTATCAGGCATGTTGATATTTTGATCATATGTTTTCACAAGCACATTTGACCAATTCTAAGCCACACCAATCGTAATAACTATTAATTTTGTATTTAATGATTTCTAAAAGATATACAATTGCCCATGAAAGCTGGAAGTGAAAAACTCCTTATATTCAAGTGTGCAGAATTATAGACATGTTTTCTTTCAATGACAAAATTAGTTTAAAAAAGTTTAACTCAGACTAAGTTATCAAAAGTGATTAAATCCAAATGAGAAATATTAAAAAGCAACACAGAAATTGCAAGGATATTGCATGGACAGTGAAATTTTCACTGGGTCAGGGAAGTCAGAAAAACAGTTTGCCAGTTAATTTAGCGAGTTCATTTTCTCATTTTAGTCTATCTCTGCAATACAGACTTCAGGATACGAGATGGACTAAAAATGATCTGCAGTGGCATGCAAGCCTCTCTAGGAAGTAGGCAAGGTTTGGTGATCTGAACGCAGTTTTAGGAGAGGCTGGTGTTAAAATCAGCTCAGAGTTCTCTGGCTCGTTGTTCTCATGCTCGACTCCACGTGACAGTCCATGCATCCTTACAAGGCCGACTGAGTTGTGTAAGAGCTACAGATTCAAGAGCTCTCCACAAACATCTTTATACTAAACTAACAGCGGCATAATTCAAAGTCATTTCTAATGAAAATGACGGAACCACACTGTGCGCAGTTGAAATCAGGCACAAAAACAATAATACTGGAACAAAGCGTAGATAGTCCTTATTTTGCATAACTTCATGGGTCAATCATACCGTCAACCGCCAAACCGTCTTTTTATTGGCTTCCGCAGCAGAACAGCCCGCCTTTCTGCGAGAGAACCAGACTATTGGCTCATCTGTCATCCAATAGCATGCGTTCTGTGTATCGAGAGGCCAAACGCCCTGCCAGTCTTCTGTTCTACGTTCACATTGGCTGAGCGGAACGAAAGGAGGCGGGGCTTGTTAAGGAAATGAGTTTCCTTGTCTGTGTATGTCAGTCGAGCGACGGTGCGGAATGGCGATTTAAACCGTTAAACAAAAGCGACCGATCAGTTTCAGTGATCTGCGTCATGCTTTCGATGCTTCACTAACCGATGGACGTTATCGCGCGCCGCTCAAGGTAGAATCGGCCCCGCCTCTGTGATTTCCCGCTGAGAGAGCGTGTGCGTGTGTGTGTGTGGTGATGACGGCGGAGCTGCTGCTGTCTGAACTGGACAGCCGCTTCTGCGCCGATAACCTGCTGACCAGCGCGGACTGGGGTGAGTACGTTAACTGTAAGGCTAACGGCAACGGCTCACTGGATTTACAGTCAGCGTGAGGGGCGTTTCGCCGCGCGTCCGAGGACACTCCGGAGCCACTCCGGTTCCAGTGTTTGTATTAGTGCTAGTGTGTGTCTCCCACCCTCAGCAGCTGTCCCAGTTTGACTAGTTGAGTTCAAAAACATAAAGAAGAAACCGTTAAGACGTTAAAAATAAACTTTTGGTTATAAGTAATATGAGAAAGAAACATTTTTGTAACTACAAATGTAATTGGAAAATATATGAATCTCGTAATTCTTCCTCACTATATGGATGTGTGCGTGCATAACATTATTTGCTACAGATCATTAGTGTAGCTAGATTAGCTCTGCTGCTGGAGAAGTGCTGCTAGTCCCAGGATTTATGGGCGGTTGCCAAGGCGTTGCTATGTGGTTTGATTAGGTGCTAGGTGATTGTTAGGGTGTTCTGAGTTGATGCTCACTTAACTCTAATCAAACAGTCACCGATGTCTCACAAAACTATTAGTTCCCTTTATACAAGCTTAACTGTATAGAAGAGTGTCAGTAAAAGAAGCAGCAGGACCTCAGGCCTTCTGTTACATGCCTCTTGAGTATGTTTCCGGGTGCTGGAGGTCTGAGTGACTGTGTGAAGGACAAGCAGAGCTTGGCCTGTTGAAGTAATCTCAAATATTTCACATAAAAGCTGTTTGCATGCAGTTTACGAAACAAACAGTAGAATTTACTAACTGTTTACACAGCCTTGAGTCAGTGATCAGTGACTGTGTTTATGTTTTGTGAGAGTAGTTTGTGGGTTTCTTGTTCTTTCTCTAGCTGTTTAATGGCACACTGTTCTTCAGGAAAATCCTCCAGCTCCTGCTTTAGTTTTCCAGCATTTTCTGCATTTCTGAACTCCAGCTGTGACTGTATGATTTTGAGATCCGTCTTCACACACGGATGACAGCTGAGGGACTCGAATGCAGCTACTATGAAATTGCACAAATATTCATGCTAAGTGCATTTAAAGCAAGGGGAGAAAACTTTTCAAATGGATAGGGATCCGTACATTTTTATAATTTTAAGATTTTTTTTTTTTTTTATGTGGTTCTGCCCTTCAGAAGCTACATCAAATACTTGGAAGATGTTTCCAAAAAAACAATAACTACGGTTTACCCTGACTATCTGTTTCAAAGAGTTGACACCCTCTTGCTCTAGAAGCATCATGTTTCCATCCTATTATATTTACATAATCTGTCTATGTTTGTGTGTCTGTCAGATGCCTGTCTGTATCAGTGTGAGGATATGGAGGAGGATTTCACCGGAGAACTGAAATATGACACATCGGTACGCCCATAACACACACAGACACACACACACTGCTGTGTTTGATTTTGGAGTAGTCCGGCTGTCAACGGCTACGCTATCAATTATTACCCATCACAGATTAGGCTGTAAGTGTTTGTCTCACAGAGAGACAGAGAGAAGCTGAAAACCTTATTCATCTTTCGGCTTCACTGAGGGAACGAAGTCTAAATGAAGTCACATTTCAGATGAAGTATGAATCGAAGTAAAAAAAAAAAAAGACCCTTTTGACCCTCACTAATAGGCTGAACGGCTACATTTTATCATCATTAGGAACCGACTTCAGAAAATGCTGTTCTAAAAATACCTCATAATAAGTGTAATGTAGTGTTGTTGTTTTTTTTTTTTACTGGTCAAGTGATGAAGACGCGATGATGCTCAGAATGTGAGTGTATATGTATCTGAGTGTCTCTGTCTCTCTGTCAGCTGGACAGTGACCTTGTCCTCACGCTGGACCCTGATAATCCCACTTCACCCTGGAAGAACCTGGAGAACAACCTCACAGGTGACACACCAGCACTTCACCTACTTTTGAAGGCTCTTTATTATCAAAATTAATAATTATTTATTATGTCAGAAGGTCAGAGAAGTTAAAAAGAAATCCACAGAGTCAGTTACATAGGTAGCTTGGTAGTCATCGACTTTCTGTCAACTTGATCCTGAGCTAATGGAACGCATGAAAGTGTGACATCAGTAAAGAGCAGCCAACAATTTGATAATTTTATCTTTACATATGTTTTAATATGTAGTGTCCTTTAATTTAGAGTAAGAGAAGAGGTGCTTTATTGCATGAGACATATATAATTTTGCTTGAAGCTGATTGGTCAAATTTCGTTTTGAGATCTCTAACCCAGAATATAAATTGCCCCGGAACAGGTTAGCTGTGTAGCGTGTGTTACTATGGCAATGAACACCAAATGGACCAAAGAAAAAGATTGAGAATGTTTGAAGAATTGTTGATTTGCCTGAACATTGTGTCTCTGGGAGTTTGATGAATGCAGACTTTGCAGTTTATTGGCCTTTTCAGAAGGACTCTGACCTGCAAGCATTTGTGTTTAATGATTAGACTGCTGCATATACGGAGAAAAAAAACAAAAACAAACACCTAACATGTTAAAAAAACCTTTTTAACAAAAAGTTTCTTAACTGTTTTTTTTAGGTGTCCTTAATAACATACTAAAAGTTTACCAAAGTTTGACCACTAGAAAGGTGTCATTTTCAAGATGGTGTCCAAGATAGGCAGGAAGCCCTTAAAACAGGGGTCATCAAACTCAGTCCTGGGGGGCCGGTGTCCTGCAGAGTTTTGCTCCAACTTGCTCCAATTCTGTTCCGCTCTTTCTGACGGCTGAGCACTGAACGTCATTCAGTGACAAATGCTAATGTATAAAATTTTTATTTATTCAAATGTATATTGAAATATCGGAAATGTGTTTAAAAATCATATCACCGTTATTGAAAAAAATTGTATCGATATATATTGATATTTAATTATTTTCCAGCCCTACCCTGCCTTAAAATATCCTAACTCCTTTATTATTTGACCTAGCTAAGTAACATTGGTGTCTAACCCCATGTTTCCATTGTACTGGTCTAAACTGCACTGACAAGATTACATACTTATGGAATACATGATTTTCTGAGATTACTGTAAGGTTTTACCAGAGATGTAAATGATTTGGCCTATGCCATGTAACTCCTACTCTGTACATGTTTTTGACACATACCCTTTTTATTTATTGATTTGACATTCAATGTAAAAGTTATTGCACCCAAAAGTAACTTAAATTGGAGTTGTGTAACTTTAATCATAAACCACTTTGAATTAGCCCGAACAGAGGTCTGTTTGTGAACCCTCTAAAATTACAACTCATTTCAATTTAAATAAGGGAATACGTATGTTATGCATCCTTTATAGATGTTTTTAAGTATAAAGGTGGCATTATTCTAAATAACTAAATTCACAATTTTCAGCAATTCAGAAGAAGGTGGAAGAGAATACTGACATTTGACATTGCTTTAAATGTTGTTGGCAGCACAGTGTATACCATTTTGTTGTAAACCAAGAAACTTGCCCCATTTGCTGTAAAAACTTGGCTCTGATGGTTCATCAGAAGGGGGCTGATAGAATCAGCAACGCAAGAGGTGACAACATTTTCCCTGGTGAAATAGTACACACAGAAGTACATAAATAAAAATTTAAATCCAACAAATAAAACTTGTGAGAATCACAAGCGTCATTCCTGGTATCCAGTAACATTGTGCCGTACTGAACACATATTGGCCAAGCTTATTTTAGAATTTCCACCCTATTAGTTTGACATTCTATAAAAACCTAACAGGGTGGAAATTTTTGAGCTAAATTAGCTGTAGTTTTTTCAGTGATCAACATTTTAGCTTTCTAACCTTCTACAGATTAACATAATGTTTATTCAGATATGTTATAAAATTTTATTTTATTTATTTTTTTATTGGACAAACATACTTTTATAATATAGTCTCACAGAGTGGAACTTTAAGAATGGGACAAGCAAGAATATATTTCAAAAACTTGGTTCAAAAAAAGGTATGAGTTAGAGGTGACACTTACCTCCTTTTGTACAGTTAAATTCCAGCGGGAAAAAATAAACTATATAACTTCTTGAAAATGATCTCAGTGGAATTGTAGTCTATTTTGGAAGGTGAGGAAGTACATCCTAACAGGGTGGAAAATAAGTTTAGGCACATGGTAAATGAAGAAAATTGTATTTTCTTTCATTTAATTTAAAATATATTTTAATAAATAAATAATATTTAATTATGAAATCTATTATCTCTCTTTAGGTGATGAATTTGATCTGCTTTATACACTACCGTTCAAAAGTTTTAGAACAGTAAGATATTTAATGGTTTTTAAATATGTTTCTTCTGCTCATCAAGGCTGCATTTATTAGATTAAAAATCCAGAAAAAAACTGTAATATTGTGAAATATTATTTCAATTTAAAATAACTGTTTTCTGTGTGAATATATTGTAAAATGTTATTTATTTCTGTGATACAAAGCATCATTACTCCAGTCTTCAGTGTCACTTGATCCTTTCAGAAATCATTCTAATATTTTCTCTCAGGATTCTTTGATAAATAACAAGTAAAAAAACAACATAATTTTTTTACCAAATATAAAAATGTAAAAATTACATCTAAAATGTAAATCTATGCTATGACTTTTTTGTTCATTTCATAGATCCTAGGTTAATAAAAAGTATTCATTTCTTTCAAAGAAGAAAGAATAAACATGTACTGATCCCAAACTTTTGAACAGTAGTGTAACAGTAGTTTTGAACTTTATTATACATTTTAAATAAATGCTTCTCTTTTTAATATTTTAATGATCAAAGAATCCTAAAAAAACTATTAAGCAGCTGAACTGTTTCCAACACTGATAATAAAAAAATCAGCATATTAGAATGATTTCTGAAAGATCTGAAAGTGACACTGAAGACTGGAGTAATGATGCTTTGTATCGCAGGAATAAATTACATTTTAAAAACATATTCAAACAGAAAACAGTTATTTTAAATTGAAATAATATTTCACAATATTAAATTTTGTCTGGATCTTTAATCTAATAAATGCAGCCTTGATGAGCATAAGAAACATCTTTAAAAACCATTAAATATCTTACTGACCCCAAACTATTTTAGAAAACTATTTATGAGTACATAAATCATAGAGACAGAAAATTCACTGTATAACAGGAAGGACCCATAATCAACCTCTATGGGAGGAAGAGTGTGACAACTAATGTTAAATCTAGTGAAGATCACAGTGCAAAAATGTATAAAAAAATAAACCGAAATAAGAGGAAACAACTGAAGAAAATCTAAAAAGATATTTATTAATTAGAAACGTATAAAAAATTTTCAAAAAAAAAAAAGGTGGGTTAGCGTTACTGGGCCTTCATGTGACAGCCCTATTTTGACTAATTTACAGTACCACAGAGTAATTAATTAATTCAGTCACAGAAACGACCGACACTAGTCAAAACGATATGATATCTATCATACAAATATGCTAAATGCAATATCACATGACCAAAACATGTATCAGGCACCAGTATTCCTGCTTTAGGAGGAAGTAATGGTCATTTTAGGGACCTGATGGCTGCCATTTTCTTGGAGTCAAACTTTAAACTTTTAGTATGTTTTTAAGTACATCTGATACTACTGTAATCCACGGTAGAAACCTTTTGTTAGAATTTTTTTGGGGTCAAGCCATATTTGCAGCTGACTAGATTGAAAGTTGATGTTTAGAACTCAGCAACTGCTTCTGTACACCGGCTGTGATCTTCTATTTGATAACGCATAATAAATAATAAGCTGGTCCCTCACTGTGTGTTTGTAGGTGAAGTGTCAGTCTTGAAGGATGAATTGACAGTAACACAGCCTCTGCCAGTGGATATGTGTAAGTGACCCTGTCTGCTTTCTTCCCATGTAGTGTTTTTAAAAACTGGA
Source organism: Enteromius trimaculatus (assembly GCA_032361065.1). Lineage (NCBI taxonomy): Eukaryota > Metazoa > Chordata > Actinopteri > Cypriniformes > Cyprinidae > Enteromius > Enteromius trimaculatus. The sequence goes on along the minus strand of JAUMHP010000074.1, from coordinate 180,306 downwards.
TATGATCAGAATTATTATTCCCCAACCCCCGTAATAGTTCCAGAAAATAGTTGATTAGCTGATGATTACAGATGTTTAGTTTTTTCATACAGTGAGTTTTGCTGCAGTTTTGTTTCAGATGAAACTCTGGTGAAAGTTGATTGTTTGTTTGTGTGTGTGTGTTGTAGTTTTCCAGGTGAAAACTGAACCTCCATCACCTGCGTCGTCTCTGACCTCTGACAGCTCCATTCCATCCTTACCTGAGCCTCAGACCTGCCACTATGACGTACGTGTGTGTGTGTGTGTGTGTGAGTGACAGAGCAGCTCTACTGCAGGCTGTGGAACAATGCTTTTATGATTCAAATTGTACAGTAAATGCAAAATTTCCTGTGGTTGAACAGTGACAGGAGAATTTGTCTCTGCTGTCATTTGTGTTGTTCTTCATGCTGTCTCCAAACATGAGAACTCTTCCTGTCTTGACTTGTGTTTCTGGTTTCAGGTGACAGTAAAGAGCGAGAACCCGCCCACTCCACCCTACATGTGTGGAGACGTGCTCTCGCCGCCACTGGCCAGTGTAGAGGTGACCCTCACCAGCATCACTGCTCCACACCAGCTCCGGAGCATACACACACACACCCTCAGCAGCCTGGACACACAGAACACAGGTGGGCTATTGCTCACACACGCACACACACACACCCTTGCTAGCATCACTGCTCCACCACCAGGAACATACTAGACACACACATCACAGGTGTGCTCTCACACAGATACACACACACACGCTCACACATCATCATTTACTCGCCCTCAAGTAGTTCTAAACCTAAATGAATGTCTTTGTTTTGCCGAACACAAAAGAATACATTTGGAAGAAAGTTTGTAACCAGGCTGTTTTGGTCACCATTGACTTCTATTGACCTGACTTCCAAAACAGAATTTTCATTATTTTCTGTTTCTTTAAGTGCTTTGACACCATCTGTATTGTTAAAAGCGCTATATAAATAAAGGTGACTTGACTTGACATACACTGTAACACACACACACACACATATATATATACTTGCATTTGTGGTTTACTGGAACTCTCAATAGGCGTAATGCTGTGACCCTACACCTAAACATACCAAACAGTGTTTTATGAAACTCAAAAAGTGCACATAGTTTCCTAGGGGTAGGTTTTTTTTTTTTTTGTTGTTGTTGTTTTTTTTAAGCCTTTTGTTTTACAGGGACACAGGAAGTGTCCTCAGAAACCATGTTTACTCCTCGTAAACCACAAATGCCTGAACACTCACTCATACTCGCACACACACGCTCTGCTTGCTGGGGTTTAAAGTGAGTAAACAGGACAGGTTTAGGAGACTGAGTAACAGTCTATCTTATCAGCGTAACTGAGTTCTGTTCCTGTTCCTCTAGATTGACCTGTTCTCTGTTTGAATATTCTGCATGAGCAAACTCGGCAGGAAATAAGCATTGTGCAAATTAAAATACTGCAAGCACTTGATTAATCTGCCATCTGATTATTGACCAGGGCATCTTAGACTCATGAAGGTCTTAAAGGTTGTTTGACATGACCTCAGATTGTTCAGATTCAAACACTGAAGAACAGATCAAAAGTTGTCATTCACTGAAGGCTGTCTGCAATGTCTTTGCATTCACTGAATGTGATTTCTGCTAGAGCTCTGTCAGCTGATGTTTAACGTGTGTGTGTGTGTGTTCAGTGCTCTCCTCGGCGGCGACACTGAAGGCCAGCAGTATTCTGAGCAGTAAGCCTCTGATCCAGCCCAAACCAGTGTGTGTGACAGCTCTGCCGGTGGCTCAGAGCACCAGCCCGGCCAAAGCTCTCCTCCTTCAGAGCGTTCCTGTCCCAGCCCTTGAGCAGAACACCACCCCCGGTGAGACCCAGGAACACACACCCCTCCAAAACAACGCCTTTCAGTGGAGAAAACACACTCACTGCTTTAGCAAACACCAGGCCCACTCACAACCTAGTTTAGAGACTTAACATGCTTTTGTCCGTCCAATGGGTGCTTGGTTGTGATTTCACTTTTAGTGTGTAATGTTGTTGTTTGAAAGTTTTGAAATGATGTTATACTATATTAGGCTATGTAATGCCTACAAAAACGACTGGTAGGGACTGTAATGATTTACTCCCTGGTTTTGTGACATTTACATAAACCAGGAACATAGAAACAGAGTGACATGCGTCTGAAAATCACTAATTGTAGAAAACAATCCAGCCCTCTCTATTGACTATGTATTGCAGAAAGCTGCCTGTCATTTGTGACTTATAACATAGAGAAGAATGTCTAAAAGCTGCTGTATGACAGGTGTACAGTAAAACAAGCTAAAATTTCAAAGGTACAAAAATTAATCCGTTATTTTTACAATTCTAATGGATTCCCAAGTTTCAAAATCAATGTTCTAAAGCAGCAGCCATTGATCCTATCCCTCACTCTGCTCCAGAGAAACGATCACACAGACCGGATCATATGTGCAAGTCAGCATATGTTAAACACTGTTAAAACTACACTGCCTCAGCATGAGTATGATCACAATTTTCTTTTAGTAAGAGTTTTATATTGAATCTAGAATAACGCTGTGTGTTTCAAGGTACTACAGGGGACTTTAAAGGCCATGCATGCACTGGTTCTGCGTGCTTCTCTTCACTAATATTCTCTGTGTCTCAGTCAACGTCACTGTTAACAGTACACCCAGAGCACATGTGCTGAGCTGAAGGGCGGTAGGTTTAGACGCGTTCTGGAGGTGGTTAAGCCAATCACAACCCTCTGGGCTAGCTAACCAATCAGAGTCCATTGCGTTTTTCTGATGGAGGGTCTTCATAAAAACAGATAAAATGATCAGAGAAGGTACAGAGTTTATATAATATTATATATTATGTATATACAATGTATATATAATTGCGGGTACATTTAGTGTCCAAACTCTGTTAATGTAAAACTCTGTTACCAAGGTAGAGTAACAATTCTGGCAGTAGTGTAACACAGGGGTGCCCAACCCTGCTTCTGGCAATCGACTGTCCTGCAAAGTTTATCTACAACTCTAATCAAACACACATGCCTCAATTTTCAAGCGATCCTGATAATTTTAACTAGTTGCTTCAGGGGTGTTTGATTAGAGTTGGAGCTTTGCAGGACAGTCGATTGCCAGGAGCAGGGTTGGGCACACCTGGTGAAACAACATTGACAGATTTATTTCATTTTTTCCAAAAACACTTGCCGGCATGGATGCTAAGAACACATGACACTAATGAAAACATGATTAAAAGACCTTTAAATAGCCCAATGTGAGATCAGTAATAAGTTCTGTTTTCTTTTTTATATTGCAGTAACAGTTGACGTTCTACAAAATAACTCTTGGTGTAAGAGGTTTTTACCCCATAAACACAATCAAGTCTAGAAAAAAACCTAGTCAGCCACTGCTTTAACTAAAGGCTATACTCTTTAGCACAGTGGTAACCCCACAAAACTCACATAACAGAAATCATTTGGAATACCAACATAACAATAAACACAATCTCCCCTTTTATTAATCATAATAATATATATATATATATATATATATATATATATATGTGTGTGTGTCAACATTTTCTC
>JAUMHP010000074.1:156385-166730 GCA_032361065.1 Enteromius trimaculatus | reverse complement strand
CGTAAATGGGGAGACACACCTGAACAGAATACATAATTAACAGAAACTAGGTCATCGGGAAAGCACATGGGGAAACAGAGATAAACATGGAACATAAACAAACATGGGGATGTTACAGTACTCCCCCTCCTGACTAGGCGTGACCCACGCCGTATAACAACAACAGAGGAGGGAGGGTGGGGGCTCTGGAGGAGGGCGTGGAGCAGGGAAGAGGAAGAAAAAGGAAAACAAAAACAAAAAAAGGAGTCCCATAGTCCACGGGGGCGCAGAAGGTGGGAGGAGCCAGTGTGGAGCCAGGAGCAGAAGGAGACAGATGGCAGGCCAGAGACCCTTAAAGCAGAGGCCCCAGGGCGGAGTTGACGGCGGGAGGAGCCATGGAGGAGGAGAGGCCGCCGACTCCAGGGGACCAACAGACGGTGATAACCCCAACGTGACAAGAGCCCAGGGTGGAGCCGAGCAGACGGGGCGCTGGGGTGACACCGATGGGCTGGTGGGCCGCGGCGCAGCGGTGGACTCAGGTGACTGAGGCTGAGGCAGGGATTCGAAGGACCACTGCGGAGCCGGAGCGCCCGAGGCTGACGGCGATGCCGAAGGGAAGCTGTCAGGACGGCGGGACGAGGTCCAGAAGCGGTGGATGGACGCCGACTGATCCAGGCTGAGCCAGAGACACGAGGGAGACCGGTGGAGCTGGTGGACCGACGATCCCCAACGAGGTCGAAGGCGCCATGAGGCCTGGCGAAGCCGATGGGTCGAAAGGCCGAGGTGGATTCCCGGCGTCGTCGGCTGGAGGCGGAGACAGGGGATCGCAGTACTCCAGTGGAGCTTGGCTGAGAAGATCGACTGGTAGGAGAGGAGGTGGGAGAGGGAGGCTGGGAGGGAACTTTAAAACAGTGAAGCTGTCTGGGAACAGCGGAGAAGAAGACTCAAGAGGGCTGGGTTCCACCTCTCCATACCAGTCGATAAGGTTGTTGTCGCTCAAGTCCACTAGAATCCCAACCGGGACTGATGTTGCTGCCGGCTCGTGGATGCGCTCAAGCAGCGCGGGCTCATGAACGTGCTCGGTCAGTGTGGGCTCTGTGAAGCGTTTGAGTTTCGTGGAGGTGCTCGTGTTCAGTGATGTGCTTGAATTCGTGGATGTGCTCGTGTTCAGTGAAGTGTATGGGCTCGAAGCTGTGTCTCTGCAGAGAGGGGGGCAGACGATGCCTTCGCGGCGCTAACTGTGAGCCGGGCACCCTCCATCTGTTTAGGTCGGTCATTCTGTAACGTGGGTGCTGCGGGAAGACACGATTAGTCACATAGTTCGATTCAAACAAAAACATCTTTACTTAAATTCCAATTATTCACAAGAGATCAGAACAACACGCTGTACAAGATGCTGTACAATAAACAATGACCGACACAGACAGACACACAGGGCTAGCTTAAGTAAGGGAGAAAATCAACGTAAATGGGGAGACACCTGAACAGAATACATAATTAACAGAAACTATGTCATCGGGAAAGCACATGGGGAAACAGAGGTAAACGTGGAACATAAACAAACATGGGGATGTTACAACAAACAATAGCTGAAATGGCTTTAGTTTAAGCGGCAATGTAAATCAATAATTTTCACGATTACAGTAAGACTATAAATGAGTCTATAGCCTGTTTTCCCATGACTTCTAATGTTCCTTCAATTTTATATCTTGCTATACACTTCAAACAAAGAGGAAAAACACATTCAATTGAAAGATGAGCTGTTTTATATCAAAAGAAACAAATCAGAAAATTATTGCGATTGCTGGGTGTCTGGCATGTTACAAATAATGAATATGTATATATAATACAGCGATCTGATCATTAAAGAACAACTCATTACTGAAAGACACAATATAAAACTGAAGCTGAGACTTTGTTTAAAAAGTACTAAAGGGACCAGTCTTATTGCTATTGGGTGGCGCACTATAACGAATTAAATGGAAGACATGAAATATTATTTCCAAGCATATGACCCCACGAATATTACACTCGATATCACTTCTGCTAATAATCCCACATAAATGCGTTTGGTGTATTAAAAAGGAGTAAAATAAGAGAGCTAGCGCCCCCCGAAGGAATGTCAATTATGTTAAAAGTTGTTCCTGTTCAGTCTTTTAATAAATATCATAGTTTTGATATTAAGAGGTTTCCACGAGTTCTTAGATCCCATCCTAGTAATAAGAAGCGGCCTCTCGGACGCAACAAAATTCAAATATGCCTAAATTAATTTAATTTAAATACAATCTAGTTTTATTTATTTATTTTTTTTGTTGTTGTTGTGGCACTAAACGCCGTCGTAGTAATTCTCCAAAATCCTGTAATAAAAAAAATGAGCTCACTCTTTTGCCATTTCGTCAACCAATCAAAGGGGTTGTGATCAGTGTTTCTACTATCGATACATGACGCCTTTTAAACCAACGCACAAGCGCGCAATAATCCTAGACAACTCAATCCAGCTATACTAATCATCAACAACTGGTGCGCTCGGAGAACCGGATTAGTGAGCTCATAGTTAGCGTGATGATCTCATCTTGGATGACTCATTTGATCTTGGATGTTTAAAGCAACGTACGAAGAATGAGCCCCAGAAGTGGATCAAAAACTAAAACAAGAATGGGTATTGTTTTGGTTTTAGGACAACACTGATAAAAGGTTTGAGTGCACCAGGTGTTTCAACCATTTCTTTTGACATTAAACCAGCAAAAGTGGATTCACCATGTATCACTATCACCACTATCTTGGAGAGTATCACATATATAAACAACACATGATTTTAGATTATTATTTTATTTATTTATTTTTTTTACACCTTTTGATCTGAATTTACAGTGTATTCTCTTACATGTGTCTTACAAATGGGCTAAATGGTGTGTGTCTCTCTTTCTGTGTGTGTACGGGTGTCTTTGTGTGTGCGCATGTGTGTGTATCTCTGTGCGTGTGTGTAGACTCCGTGTATAACTCGTCTAAGGGTGGCTATGAGATGATGATGCAGGTCGACTGTGAGGTGATGGACACCCGGATTATCCCGATCAAGTCCTCTGTGGTTCCGCCCTCCCTCCGAGACCCACCCCCAGCCCCGCCTCCTCACCATCACCACGGTAACCAGAGTTCGCTGCGCAGCCGGGCCCAGCCACTGCAGAGACGCCGGAGCTCGGGGTACTTGATCAGCCAGAGTGGCTCGGACTGAGACAGACCGCACTTACACGCTTCCTTCCTCTCGTCCGCTCTCCTTTATACAGCATTGTGTTTGTTTCTTTTATTATTTTTCTTTTTTTACAGATTTTTATTAAGATTATTTAAAAGCAATGTGCTTCTATTGGATGTGTGTGATTTATAAATGTTCATTTGAATATAATGAATGATTTTGTATGTGTTCTCGTCCATCACAGTCATGTTTCTGCATGTATATACTGTGCTCTGTTGGTTTGCTGGACTTTTCTCATAACATTTCTCTCACACTGAACCTGGTTGCAGAGAAGTAATACGAGGTTTTAGGCTGTCACATAATTTTTGCTATTAATGTTTTGGTTCACAGGCATCTTGAATGTGTTGCTGCTTTTGTCCTAACCATTAACAGCACACAGGAAAGACGTCACAGCTCACATCTCCACTCATGCTTCACTTAACTCCAGGGACTGCTGTAAATAATTTATTCCATCCAGGACTGTTTGGATTAGTGAATGAGTTTTAGTATTCGCTGAGATCTCTGTTCAGTTTAGAGCCATCGCAAAGATGTTGTGGCCTCTGAACTTTATGGCTTCTTTTCAGATCTATCTCAGTCCATATATGATGATGATTTGTGTCTGAATCTGTCCCATGATGACCTGCTCTAGCATGCTTCCGTTTTATGTGATGGAGAGATTTTGTATGAAACTGTAAACCTGCTTTTTTACTTTATTTAAATGAGCTTTCACCAGGAAAACTCTTATGTTCTCTTCCTGTCTGTTTGATAATTTTGAACTACTGTTTTCATTTGTAGAGAAGAAAATAAATTTGATAAATACTGTGTATCTGCGTTATCATTATTTATTATTTAGTTTAGTTTTTTTAAATGTAGTCTTCCCCTAAAATAAATATGCACATTACCTTTAAAAACAAGTATATAAAAAACATGAGTAGATTTCCTGCAGCAAGAGGGCGCTTGAGATTGTAGAGAAGCGTTTATATTTTAGACAATAGCTGGGTTTGAAGTTTTAGTCCATCTGATATCCGAGAGAGAGAGAGGTGTGGAAACACCAAATATCACATGGCCAGCTAACCTGTTCAAGAACCTTTTAGAAACATAATATACTGTATAAGTATACTTAATATGAAAATGAGTGATTGTGATGTATTAAGTAAATAGTCACAGTACTCCAAGAGCTTAATAACTCTTGACACAGTTTGAGGCTGGAAAACACCACCTGTTAGACTCATTTTCGATGAATTCATTTTAAACCGTTAATATATAAGAGAATATCTATCGACCATGTGCTTTGCCCCCAGAACCATTTACATAACCTATTTTATTACAGGAACAGTTCCTTTGCAGCCACCGGGGCACTGATAGGAGGTTTGCTTGCAGGAATCAAACATTTGACCTTAAATTACCAGCCCTTTCTGTTCCACAACACATAAGTAATTCTAATGGTCACGTATGGAACACAGGAGACTCAATTTGCTGACCTTCAGCAGACACCGCTACAAACATGTGACACTTGAAGTAAACTAACAGATAATAAAGTAGTATGAACTGGTCTATTTTGCAGATGAAGCCCAGTGTAGCTCTTCTGCAGACTCTGAGCTGATGGCTTGTGACTGATTAAAAGCCTCATGACATCATTTCCCGTGATGAGGATGGGGTTTATGAAAATCTCATTATTCTGCTTGCACTGCTCCTCCACTCAGCTGCAAATATCACCACGTCAGACTGCGTTTCTCAGTCTCTGTTATAATTTCTCTGTCCTTCAGAACATGTTGGTCTCGGCTTCCACAGAGAGAGGGAACTCTTGGATCGTGGTATTCAGGATATGTGGCTGTTAATGTGCTGAGGTGTTTTATATGAACAGAAGGAATCCAGCAATGTGTGAGAGCGTCTGTCTGTATAAAGAGCTTTAAAGTCGAGGCGCCAATAAAACCAACCACCTAGAACAGGACAGTCTTATTAAAACTACCGCTAACTGTGCAACGTATTTTTAAAATTTAGGTTGTGTGGGCTTTTAGCAGTGCTGCCAGATTGGGCGGGTTTCCTGTTTGTTGCGATTTTCAATTTCTTTGTGCGGGTAAATATTGGCTTTGGCGGGTGGACAAAATTTGGCCGGGTTTGGGGACTTCTGGGCGGTTTTCAAACTTATGAATAATATAATTAGTTAACATTCAAGCGCAAGTGTGCATCCCACATCCAATCAGTCATCACAACGGCACTAAACGTACGCACACTGCAAAGACTACTGATGTTGAGGCTAACATCGCGGCCGCATACTTGATGATTCGGCAGTGATGGGTGTTTAGCACGATAACGTATGTAGAACTTTATAGTGAGCATGGCTAAATAAGTATGGTATAGAGTTTTAACTCTCACAACGTGAGTAACACCTGTTGAGGGAGAGATGACATGACTCCCATCACTGCAACTTTGAAATCAGAGCACAGTTAAATAAAAATCTATACGAACCAATACAGATACAGATTGGTATTGAAATCTGCTGGATTTGTTACTTTAGACTGCAAAGTTTTGTATAATGTTCAATGTAAACTTCAAAGTCTTCTAATGCTGTGCGAAATCATAGAGTGAAGGACATTAAATTGTTCTTTTTTTTATTTATTATGTCGGATTATCATGCAGTATGCATCAATAAATTATAGTTTTGACTGTCTGTCACGCTCAGGGAATACAGACAAGAGGGATTTAGATTCAGTTAGGTGAGTTTATTAGTGCACCAACAGAAACAGATCCTCAGCCGTTCAATAATGGGTAATGTCAACAAACAGGCAATCTCCGCTGGTAAGTATTAGTGGTAAGTTTAAAACAGTCACAGAGCAGAGCAGCAGGATTCAAACAGGTAAGTATCAGGTTGGTATACTCAGTCTTTTATAGATGATAGCACAAAGTTCATATAGCCACGTTGCCTCAAGCCACCACAAGATCCATGCTGGAGCGGAACAATCCTTCTGACAGGTGAGTAAGCAGGTAGAGAAGGGTAGAACAGGCGTCTAACCTCGAGCTCAGCCATTGAGTCTCTGGCTGAGCGATCCTTCGAAATATGTTGCTGATTACGAACAGGTGCTAATAGTCAGGTGACTGTGATCTTGTGACAGGTGGCTGTGTGTCATCAGTGAGTGCTGATCCAGGGTCAGGTGAGTGTGACGGTGTGACATTACCCCCTCCTCCACGAGCGGCAACTGACGCTCTAACTCGATGGCGGGGGCGGCCATGACCTCTTGGAGCTGGACAGGTCGTGGACAATCAAAGATGTGATTGATTGAATTCAGCAGTCAAAGAAGGGTCAAGTATATCATCTCTATCAACCCAGCTTCTCTCCTCCGGGCCGTAACCCTCCCACTCGACTAGATACTGAAGCCGCCTATTCCGCTGCCGGGAGTCGAGGATGTCTTGGACTCTGTAGATGTTTTCTGTGGTCCCGACTTCGGGTGGAGGAGGGGGTTCCAAGTGGTCTGTGGAGGTAGGAAACAGAGGGTCAATGTGGCGTTTCAGGAATGAGACGTGAAAAGTGGGGAAATAGTGAGGTGGAAGTTGTAGTTCATATGTGACCTTGTTAATTCGTCTAAGGATTGGGAAGGGTCCAATATACTTTGGGCTTAGTTTACGGCAGGGTGTTCGGAACTTGATGTCTCTGGTAGACAGCCAAACTAATTCACCCGGTTAATACTCTGGAGTTGGAGAACGACAAGCATCAGCCCACCTTGTATGCCTCCTCACCGCTCTTTGTAGGTGAGTATGAGCTGATTCCCACACTCTTTCGCTCTCTCTAAACCAGAAGTCCACTGCCGGGACTGAGGAGGGCTCATTATTCCAAGGGAACAGTGGAGGTTGGTACCCCAGAACACATTGGAATGGTGTCAAGCCGGTGGTCTCTTGGCGAAGTGAGTTCTGCGCATACTCAGCCCACGGCAGGTACTGGCTCCAGTTCTCCTGATGATCTTGGCAGTATGATCTGAGATAGCGTGATATCTCCTGGATCTTGCGCTCCGTCTGTGGATGGTACCCTGAGGATAAGCTGATCGAGACTTCCAGAAGCCGAAAGAATTCCCTCCAGACACGTGAGATGAACTGTCAGACACGATATCCTCCAGGATTCCGAAGTGTCTAAAGATCTGGGAGAACAGGAGTTGGGCTGTGTTCATTGCTGTGGGGAGACCGGGTAATGGGATTAGTTTGCAGGATTTTGAAAAGCGATCCACCACAACCAGAATAGTCGTGAATCCATCTGAGTTAGTTAAGTCAGTGGCGAAATCGAAACCTATATGTGACCAAGGTCTCTCAGCAATAGGCAGAAGAACCAGCTTACCCTCAGGTTGATGATGTGGTGTTGTGGACATGGCAGCGACGGAGCAACCTTTGACATACTGGTAAGTATCACAAGCCATCTCCGGCCACCAGTATTGATTGCGTAAGAGAGCGAGGCTGCATTTGCCACCTGGATGCCCTGACCCTGGGGAAGTATGCACAAAATCCAATACAGCCTTTCGAAGTGTAAGAGGGACATACTGGCGGTTTTCTGGTCCTTCTGGTTGAGCTGGATCTTGCTGTACTGCCTGTTGTATCTGGTCAACGATGGCACATTGTATAGGGGCGAGAAAAGTGTCTTGTGGCAGGATGGTCTCTGGAGCTTCAGAAATGGGATCTGGTTGGTGAAGACGGGAAAGAGCATCTGCCTTCGTGTTCTTTGTCCCCGGCCTATATGAGATTTTAAAATTGAAACGAGTTAAGAACAAAGCCCATCAGGCTTGGCGTGGGTTTAATCTACGGGCTTCTGTCAGGTATTGGAGATTCTTGTGGTCGGTAATCACAGTGAAAGGATGTTGTGCCCCTCTCAAGCCAATGGCGCCACTCCTCGAGAGCTAACTTAATGGCCAGTAGCTCCCGATTACCCACGTCATAGTTCTGTTCCGAGGCTGATAACTTCCTCGAGAAGTAAGCACAGGGGTGTAAAACGGATGGAGTACCATGCCACTGAGATAGGGTGGCCACAACTCCGGTAGTCACTGCATCCACCTCTACAACAAAAGGTAAATCTGGATTAGGGTGTGTTAGAACAGGTGCAGTACGGAAAGCGGTTTTGAGGTGAGTGAAGGCTTCGTCAGCAGCTGGGTTCCAAAGAATTGTCTTCTTTGCTCCCTTCAGCGAAGAGGTGAGAACTGAGGAGATCTGGCTAAAGTTCTTAATAAAACGACGATAAAAATTTGCAAACCCTAGAAAGCGTTGCAGTTCCTTTACAGTGGTGGGTGTTGGCCAGTCTCTTACAGCGGTCACCTTTGCGGGGTCCATCTCAATTCCTTCTGGAGTAATGTAGTATCCTAGGAAGTGAACACGGTCTAAATGGAACTCCCATTTCTCTCCTTTTAGGTACAGCTGGTGAGACCGGAGACGATGAAGGACCTGCTGGACATGAGAGATATGGGAAGGTAGGTCTTGAGAATAGATCAGGATATCATTTATATAGATTACTACAAATCGATGTAACATGTCTCTAAAGATCTCATTCATAAAGCTTTGGAACACAGAGGGTGAGTTAGCCAGGCCATATGGCATAACACAGTATTCGTAGTGCCCGCTAGGGGTGACAAAAGCGGTCTTCCATTCGTCTCCACTACGAATACGAATAAGGTTATATGCACTTCTAAGATCCAGTTTGTTGAAAACTTTGGCGTGTCTCAGCTTCTCCAGGGTTGATGGTATTAGAGGCAAAGGATAGGCAAATTTCACTGTCTGAGAGTTCAGAGCTCTGTAATCTATACATGACCTCAGTCCTCCATCTTTCTTGGAAACAAAAAAACAAACAAACTGGAAGCTGCTGGTTGAAGTGGATGGGTGTATGAACCCTTGTGCTAAAGCCTCATTAACATATTCTTCCACAGCAGTTTGTTCAGGTAAGGAAAGGGGGTAAACTTTACCGTTTGGTAAGCTTGGGGAATGAGGTCAATAGCACAATCCCACCTACGATGTGGTGGCAGGTGAGTAGCGGCCACTTTGCTGAAGACGTCAGCATAATCCAGGTACTAAGGAGGTATTTTAATTTCGACATGAATTTCAGCACTTTCAATGTTGGAATCTCGGGTGGCTGAGGAAGAGACAACAGACAGTTTTTAAAGCAGAAAGAACTCAATTGTTCTATTTCACCTGTTTTCCAGCGTATTTGGGGACTGTGTTTGGTGAGCCATGGTCGTCCTAGAAGGATATCTATGGATGATTCTGGTAAGACAAAGAAGTCAAGTCACTTTTATTTATTTATATAAGAAGTCAATACATTTGTGGTGCAGACAACCAACTTGAAGTTTAAGAGTTATAGTGCGGGTTTTGATGGGTCGGGCATCCAGGGGCTTTCCTTGGATGATGATGATATGGTATGATATTTTGTTCCTTTGGGTAGGAATTTGTAAAGCATCTACACAGCGTGAAGAAATAAAATTGCCAGCTGCTCCAGAATCTAATAGGGCCTTCAGTGGGAAGAGGTGAGTATCAAGTTCAATGTAACATCAATTAATGGTAAGATATGATGTGGCTTATTAATTTGACTTGTACTTACCACAGTACGGACTGGCTTCACTGGGCAATTGGTGATACGGTGAGATGGAGCTCCACAATATAAACAAAGACCCTCACGTATCCGTCTTGCTCTTTCTTGAACGGTAAGCTTAAACGTGTCTGTTTGCATGGGCTCCTCTGTGCTGTTAAAAACAGGTGCTGCGGTGACAGGTACCTCACAGACTGATAAATGTTGTGATATTGTGACTGCTCGTTTTAGGAAAGCATCGAGACCCACATTATCGTCGCAAATCGTCATCTGCTGGCGTATGTTGGCATTAAGGCCTCGCTGAAATACTATTAGAAGTGCGGTTTCATTCCAACCGCTTGACATTGAGAGAGTGCGAAAAAGAAGGATATACTCATGTATGGGGAGATGGTCTTGACAAAGTTGTAGCAGCTCCTCATGTGTCGTGAGTGACGAGGTCGGTACGCCAAACACCAGACGAAACTGTTGTAAAAACAGCGATAATGAGGATAAATGTGGGCTTTCGGAAGTCCACAGTCTTTTATAGATGATAGCACAAAGTTCATATAGCCACGTTGCCTCAAGCCACCACAAGATCCATGCTGGAGCGG
>JAUMHP010000074.1:116922-133754 GCA_032361065.1 Enteromius trimaculatus | reverse complement strand
TATATGGTTCTCTCATTTGTTTGTTTAATTTTTTTCAAAAACAGTGTAGTTACTTTGTTTTGGAGCTTTGATTCCAGCAGTAGATCTGTGAGAAACTGATCAGCAACCACACCCACAACAATAAAACTGCTTCTTTTTTTCCCCCGCTGGACTTAGGTTACTGGTCTCATGTTCATGTGTTATAACATACCAGCCAGAAAGCAAAGAGAAATGCTGTAACAAACAGATGTTTCAACACTGTACAGTTATGTGAAAATGATATTAATGGCAGTTAGATTGAAAAATACACAGAGGAGCCACACAGACAATGAAAACGGCACATTGCTTTACACAAAACATGAATGAGTGGGTGTAACAAAGATGGAGAGAACAAGAAGGAAAGGGGGCAGAAATGAATCAAAGGATTAAAGAGGAAGAACATGACAATGGGCAGAGAAAGTTCAGTGGGATTATTGGAGATGGGGTGAGGAAATGCAGTAAAAGACCATCAGCAGCTCCAGTGAAAGGGAGCGGTAGAGAGAAAGGGAGACAGATGTGGGATGCTTGTTGCTAGGAAAGGCATAAACATGGTCAAAAACACAGGGCAGCCAGAGAGATGACATCACATAACAGCTGCTGTGACACGCTGGAGACAACAACAATAACCCCAGATATGCTGTCTGCCTCTTTATTGATAAATCACTCAAAACATGCAACAATATGTCAATAGCATGCACAGCTGAAATGTTTTCTTTAGATAAGTTGTAGAAAGATTGGCTCTCGGTTGGGCCCAATTAAAATTATTATAAGAAATAAAAAGTCAAGAAGACCAGAGCACCACCCAGTTGGCGTAGTGAATTTAGGACTAATAACATGCTGAAGAGTGGCTTTTCCAGTGTATGCAAGACATGGCCCACTAGTTCTCTGTTGTGTGTAAAACATTGTCTGTATGATAATGTATGTAATACTGAAATAGAAGTCAGAAATTACCCCCAGAATACTCATTACTGCCTTTAAGTCATGTTTTTCTATTATGGGATTGCAATAATTACATTAGAAATAATTATGGTGGAAGAATTTTTCACATCATAGAAAGTTTCATGCATGCATACAATTCAGTTCAGATACATTTTGGATAGTGTCTATTCAGAGCCGTAGAACAGCAGAAAAGCCAGAAAAGCTGATTTTAAAGACATGTGCAACCAAACTACCGCTTAACAATTCCCTAGCAACTATTCACAACACCATAACAACTGTAAAGCAAGGACCTGGCAACCACTCCTAACAGCCTAATAAGCAGGGATTGAACACATTTGATTCATAAAATGAATCTGCAGGTAATCTAGAAGCTAATGTTCATGTTCGTAGATTTAAATGAAGGAACTATATTGGGGATATCGAACTTTTATTGACTGTTCATCAAAA
This sequence comes from Enteromius trimaculatus, assembly GCA_032361065.1. Classification (NCBI taxonomy): domain Eukaryota; kingdom Metazoa; phylum Chordata; class Actinopteri; order Cypriniformes; family Cyprinidae; genus Enteromius; species Enteromius trimaculatus. The sequence goes on along the minus strand of JAUMHP010000074.1, from coordinate 132,350 downwards.
TGTCATTAGTGTATAGAGACTATATACACTTTAACTATAACACTATTCTTTGATAGTTCACTTTAGACATTTGTCTGACTATAGTCATTTGTAACTACATGTCAGCTATAGCATTCAGTAGAGTGTTAATAGAGACTGTCTGCTTAATACCTTCTAACACTTCGATGGGTCCCCAGCATCCTACATACTGACTTTTAGAAACTTTACAAGTATATGTCCACTTGTTCTACTAACCTTCTACCTTCCTTAACAGTCTACTAAAGTTAGTAGACATGTAATTGCAAATTAATGACAATTAGTTTACATGTAGATGACATATAGTTATATAAAGTTACTTATATTTAGTAGAATGTCTAAAGCAGACTATCAAAATAAATTGTAACCCAGTTTTCTCTCCACAGAAAGACACAGATCAGAAAATAAGCTCCAAAATCGCTGGTAGACTGAACACCTACACTCAGATTGGATTGGCCGCTGGACAGGAGTACACAGTCAGCATTATCGGAGAGAAAGACAGCCTGATGGGAACGGAGAGCACAGCAGAGTTCACCACATGTGAGTCTATGCCAGCAATATCACAAGGATCAGCAAATTCCTAGTGTATTTTTAACACCTGATTCACTTCTGGATTTATTTTTGTACAGTGACCTCTGGCCCAAAAGACTTGCAAGTTGTGAAGACAACCACTACATCAGTCGTTGTCCAATGGGAGAAGGCCCAGGGGGAGATTGACAGGTACGTCCTCTCCGTTGCGCCCAATCAGACAGATGGATTGAGCAGACGTCCAGAGATGAGCCTGCCACCAGAGAGAGATTCAGCCCAGATTGATGGCTTGGAGCCGGGCCGCTTATATGACATCTCATTAGTGGCGGAGAAAGATAGCATTCGGAGCCTGCCAGCAACTGTACAGGCAACTCCTGGTGAGTTCCAATGAAGATGAATTGCATCTAAACAGAAATACTTATTAACAGCTCTTAAAGCTTACAACGTCATGTGAGAAATTGCTGTTACAGTTAAAAGTGAAATGTCTTTAATGTTAGAAGGTAAAGTTGGCTGTGGAGTGTCTGCTGTCGTACATGTAGCAAACAGTCACATTAATCATGCAATGGATTTGTGTGCATCAGGTAACGTGCAGACTGTTGGAACTTTGAAGACACACTCTTCTGTGCTTCTCTGTGTGCAATCATCACTCTTCAAAATGTGCTGACCAGGGCTGCTTTCTCTGGTTATATTTCTAATAATCTGAATATATGTTGAAAGATCTAAACATTTGTTGTCTAATGAATGCCTGCTTTATGGTAGTATTTTTTGCAGATTAAGTGAAAAGCTGATGTTAGGTAGGATTTGAATCTAGACATCTTTGCGTGCTAAGCATAAGTGCGTACAACATACAGCTAAAATGACACATATGGATGCGTCCGGTAATATTAAGTCAAGTAATGAATTAATAGCCACCAGATTATGCAAGTTTACAGTAGGTGAGGCTCATGCTGATTGTGTACAGTCAATCTGTCATATTAGCCATCCAGTGCCCTCACTGTTGAAATGTTCAGGCTATTGTGATTGAGTTTTAAAAGTGACAAGACAGCACTTTGTTTATAAAAGGGAGTCTCATTAAAATTTGCATGATTTTTTTTTTTTTTTATAAAATATAGACTCCTCACACACAAAATATATTCTCCTCACACACACTCTAACCAGCAATGCCACATTTTCCATCTCTTCAGGAATATTTTACCTTTCTTCTTTCTTGCAGAAAATTTAAACCACTACAGTTTTCTATAGGACTTCCTGATGTCACAAGGACAGTGGTCACCCCAATGGATAACTGACTTAACCTGCTGCATTAACACCAGCTTTTTTATTAACAGGATTTCCTTCTTCAGCTAAGCTGTTACAGAGATTGTTAATGTTAAATCCATATTTTTAACTTGATCCGTGCCTTTAGGAAATGTCTCAGTGCCCGTGACCAGGATGACCACGGAGATGCCAACCGATAACAACAAAGAAAAGACATCAAGGCTTACAAACACAACAATCTTCCTGCAAAAACAAGGACTGGGCAAAGGGGGCCAAGTGACAAAAGGAAAGGTTGGAATTCCAGAAAGAACAGGAAACATGAGCAGACTCAAAACAGGCATACTTCTTAGACATGGGCAAAAAATACCCCATTGGATGGCTCCCAGACCTGATACACAAACAATAAGAAGACCTCATAGCTCAGGGATAAAACATTTAAATTCTTCCCATATAGGATCAAAAATTGTAGTGCCTTCTTCAAATAAATCAATACCATGGCATCCTCTGAGGCCAAGAAACCCTAATGTAGAATCACCTTCTCCTATCTCTGGTGGTAAACCACTGGCACTGACAATGAAAGAGACCAGATCTCGGGAGGGAAATGCTGAAACCAGCTTTAGAAGAGAATCTGTCAAGACACCCGGACATGTCAGTCCAAGCTCCAGCTTCCAAAAACACATGACCACTCCAACTGCTACCCCCCTGCATTTCACAAACACTACTGAATCAACCGAAGAGCCAACAATTACAACAGAAAAAAACCTTACAGCCTATATTAATGGGTCAAAATGTGTTCGAAAGGTTTTAGTTGGGTACAGAAAGATACATGGAAACATGTCAGATGGCAATACACTGACCAAAAATCTGACTGTTATAGTTGGCCATTTAAATGTAAATGATCTCTTACAGAAACTTCTGACAGATGGATCTGCAGTCAATAAATTGGGGGTTACAGGGCCTAAAGCTGAGACATCTGAAGTCAGAAGAAGTGTGAAAGAGCAAGAAGGAGAGGAGGGAATTGATGAAGAAACAGTCGAAAAGAGTGCAAATGTAATGAATGGCAGTCCCTTTACAACCAAACTGCCGGAGACAACACTTTACCAGCCCCTCAGCACCACATCTGCTTCTCCATCCCTACACAGTCATCACCTCCATACACATCAATCACTGACACAACCTGGGAGAGTGAATCAACATACAGTAAGAAATTGGTCAACAGCAAAAAGAACACCTGGAAAAAACCGTATGCAAGCATTTTCATCCGTCCCCAGGCAGCCAACGAGACCAAAAACCCTAAGTCTGGCTTCTCCACCAATACTAGGTAGGCCACATTATAAATTAAATTCCTCTTCATTGTCTTTAGAGACACAAAAACACAAGAATACATCTTCATCTAGTCCCATCCCCTCTCGTTTTGCAAAAGAACCACAAGTTGAGAAGGAAGTGCTAAATTTAATTCCACCCACAAGACAATTCCAAGATTCAACTCATGTTCAACTCAAACATGTTCACAAGCCCAAAACTGAGACTCCAACTTTTTTGCCATTGACTCAAACGCCAGTCAAATCCCCCCCCCAAAAAAACAATGCTATAAAAAACAAAGGCGTCGAAGGATCAAATCTGATGCCATATCGGCCCACACAGCTTAGAGATTTATATCCTCGCCATCCTTTTCAGAACCGTACAAGGCCAATTCTAGGGTCACCTGAGCAACCCCGTCTGGGACCCATGAGACGTTTTTTTCCTTCAAAACCCATTATCAAAAACAACAGAACTATCAACCAAGGTGGTCCTAACCGATCAGTAAATGCTGCTTTAACCCCTGCAAAAGAAAATGGCACTCATATTAGGCTTAGACCGAATTTAATTCTCAACAGGACCAAGGGATCATTCAGCAGGCATTCCCAAATAAAACATGGAGGTAATACTCAAGAGAGCCTAAGCATCAGTCAGAATGGAAAAGGAAACTCCGACAGTTCTTCCACAGGCCATCCCACGGAAAATGATAATAGCCCTCAGGAATATGTGTTGAGTGAAACACATGGCTCCATTGAGCATGTAGGGGTCAACAATGTGACATCAACAGGGTTTGTACTAATATGGGGTGCACCGAAAGGAAAGTTCAATCACTTCATAATCACTCAAACTGTGCTTGGACCAAAAAACAAAGACAAGGATGAGAACGAGGAGAGTAAGGAAAATGGAAAGGATGATGATGATGATAATAAGAAGAAGGGCCTTAAGACAGCAGCAAAGAAAAGTCGTTTGATCAAGGAAAAAAGTACAGTCCATGAACTCATGCCTGAGGTATTAAGTACACAGATGAACAAGACTGGAGAAAACATTACAAGTTTTACTACAGTTCTCCCTGGAACAGCCCGCTCACACCAAATGGCAAATCTCTCACCACAGACCAGGTACTCTGTGTCCATCTTTGGGAAAGGACCAGCGTTTCACTCACAACCTTACAACCTCATCGTACAAACAGGTACCCAAAACAAAATATCAGTATGGCTAAACCTTAATCTGTCGATACAGCTCTGTAAATGATCAATGTAGTCATTCTAAGGAAATATTTAGGAATATCTTCAGTTTACTGCTAAGCTTGTCAGCACTGTTGCTTTCCATGCTGAGTACAGTGAACCCTTGACTAGCAAGGGCTTTTTAATCAAAGTCAACGTCTTTGAAGCTTTGATTAAAATCCATGCAATGTGAAGTGTGTCATTGTCAATAAATGTTTGAGTATAACACCTTTGTTCTCAGCGCTAACCTGTTGCATTAGGTCTTTTGTGGACAATGTGTGGCCTACATACTGAGCAGTAAATTTTAGATACATTTTGATAAATTACAATAAATTAGTAGTAGATTTGATTCTAATGCAGAAACTCACACCCCTAACAATCATAAATTATGTATCTGTTGAAGAACAGTATGTCATGTTTCGTTCTTTTGGAAAAACTGAGCCTGCCAGTATGTCTGTCCACACAGTCCTATCATGCAAATATGAAAACTATGAAAAACAGTTTAATAGTTTCACCATAACATTGTCTCCATACATGGTAATAATAACTAACTGTTCACAACTAATATTAACATTGAATTATACAAATGCATTTTTGTTATGACGGCCACTACTCAATACTTATGTAGTGTATTTTTGGATAAATTTCATTTAATATTTTTTTTTTGAGAATGATCTTTTTTATATATATTAGAGTTAGCACTGATTAATGCAAAATATATTTTATTATTTGAGTTTTGGTAAGAAGCAGCATCTGTGGCATGCTATTGATTATGACAGAAAATAATTTCAGCTTGTCCTTCTGTGTAAAAAAGAAATCTTATGAAATCCATTTCTTTTGTTTGTACTAGTTATTAGTTAAATCAATATAAACAGCCCAATGCAATGATAAATCTCAGCCATTGGTATTTAATTTTAAACTGTGTTTTTCTGGTCATATGTTGGGCACTGGAGTCACACTCAGAATCAACTAATTTTTTTTTGTAACGTAATACAAGCATTTGCTTTTATACCAAGGTAAATGTGTCCACTGCATTACTGTAAATGTTATTGTTCTCCTTAACAAAAGGAGGGATCAGGCTAAATGATTTTCTGTGATAATCGACAACATGCTCCAGATGCTGAGGTTTACGTGTAAGATTCTGGAAATATTAACCTGGAATATTCCTTCTGATGACTATTCAGGAGAAAAGCAGAACAAAACAGATATCTGGTAGAAACAGTAAGAGATATTAATGAGACAGTCCTGCTCACGCTGCTCTGATCTTCTCTCATCCAGGGTAAGATTACAGTCAGCCATCTTCATGTCTCCCTCATCACTCACCCTCAGTCCAGGGTAAGACCATGGTTGCCCCTTAATTTCAAAGCAACAGCAGTGGCTGAATCTCACGTAAAATAACCTGTTTAATGTTGGCCAACCAGACACAATATGTGCTGTTTTTAATGAAATGACTTGACGGCCGTTCACCACGTTTCCTCCTCAGTGTCTTCACTTCCTCACTCATCTCTTCTTTGCATTTTTCTTCTCCTCTCCAGGTTCAAAAGAGCAGCATCAGCATCATAATGTCATGCTTGTGTTTTCTTGCTCCTGTGCAGGATTTCATGTCAGTCATTAACTGTGACGTTTCTGTGGGGCTCTGTATAGGCGGTGGCCTATATACTGTATATATGTTTCGACTGCACATATATACACTTGTGTTTCCACTCAAATAACCAATAGCCAATTTTATTTCTGAGACACGTATGTAAGGTTTGTCACAGAGACAAGAGATCTGTGAATGCAAGTAAACAATTACTGCTTAATGTTTTATTCTGGTTTTGTATTCGTCCTTACATCTTTTTACATTAATTTTCTTCTGATTCTGACCTCTTATTTATCTGCCAGCTTGTTTTTTTTTCTTTCTTCTGCCTTTGTCTTTTCTGTCTCTTTCTGATCTTGATCTGTGTTTCATGCTTTTTACCCAGGCCCTGAGCCTCCATCCAATCTTGCCTTCAGCGATGTCACTGACAACTCTTTCATGGTGTCCTGGATCAAACCCAAGAGCAAGGTGTCTGGATTCAAGATCACGTACACTCACATGCAAGAAGGTAATGTAAACCCTTCATGAAACTACCAGCTCAAAGTAATAGAAAAAAGTCCTTTCCAGTTCAAAGGCTTGGCCAGAAGATCCTTGACCTTGAAAAGGAGGAGCAACTAGATATAACCTCATTTAGTATGTTATTTCAGTTGGAAAGACAAAAAGTCACAACAATTAAGTCGGTAACAAGTAACTCTTCACGCAGACTTCAAACGTTTGAAATGGGAAGTAGCACGGATACTTAAATATTTCCACACAGTTCAGTGCTGTGAAAGACGAAAATGAGTCTTCTCAAGTATGAGTCGTCTTTACAGACAGAACAATTTGCAGTTGATTTTAATATGCGGTTGCTTTCCGTAGTTTAAGCTGGTTCTTAGCTGGTCATGTGCTGGTTTAAGCTGGTCATGAGCTTGTTTAAGCTGGTTCCTAGCTGGTCATGCGCTGGTCCTAAGCAAGTAACTCCTGCTCATAATCAGCTTCAGAAAATACCTTATCCAGCATATGCTAGATTTTTCAACGGGGCTGTACATTTCATTTGAAAATGAATCCTGCTGAAAAGAAATAGCCTTTTTAAAGCATTTAAACCCTTCGTTTGTTCCCAGTGAATTGACAGTGTCTTGTGTTTGTGGTCTGTATGTGTGTTGTTGGTGTAATGTCAGGTGAGCCGATCTCTGTTAGCATGGACTCAGAAACTTCCCACCTGCCGCTCTCAGCGCTGTCTCCCGGCTCCACCTATGAGGTGCGTGTCATGTCTGTACTCGGACAAGACGAAAGCGACTCCATCCAGGACACCATATCCACCTGTAAGTTACCCATGATTTCTAGAGAAAGATGTAGGGACTGTCAAGGTTTCTGTAGGCGAAAACGCCTTTTAGTGTTTTTACAGAGAATGAAAAAGAAAAAAAACTTTACAAATTTTATAAACATAAAATTAAATACTGATATATTGCATTTTAGGGCCCTTTTAAGATTAAAGTTACGAGACATTTGAATGGCATGGTATAACAGCACCGTAAGCACAGGTTGGCCCGCTGTAGCTGTTTGCTTTCAAAAGAATGCCTGCCATTCCATTTAAGGCAGTAACTGTGCAATAATTTTGATGGATGTGTGTCTCTTAGTGCCAGACCCACCAACAGACCTGAGGGCCGTAAACGTCACAGATGGTAAAGCGCTGCTGCTGTGGAGACCTGCCCTGGCTACCGTCGATCATTATGTCATTGTGTACAGTTCTGACACAGGTGAGTGAAATCTGCATCTGCTACTACCTAATAGGGTTTAAATGCTCCATCTCAATACTCTGAGTGCTGTTGTACAGGCAAATAAAGAATGTGATTTATACATTGACCGAAAAGAAAACACACTTTCCGATATACCTCAAGAATGACACCCATGTGTTTTTCCTCTCATTAGCACCTGGGCCTGGAATCAGCATCAGAGTGTCTGGAAATGCTGCAGAAGAGCAGTTGCAGGCTCTGCAGTCGTCCACGAGGTACAGAGTAAGTGTTCAGAGCCAGCTGAGAGACCAGAGCAGTTCCAGAGCCACCACAGCCTTCACCACGTCCAGCGGTGAGCACCTGCCTTAATAATTATAATTTTTTTTTTTTCACTTGAAACCTCACTTGTAAAATGTTGCTTAACAGGGTCATATGATGTTGCTAAAAATAACATTATTTTGTGTATTTTGTATAATGCAATTTGTTTACATAATTTAAAGTTAAAAACACATTATTATTTTCTACATACTGTACATTTTTGTTGCTATTCTATGCCCGCCTTTCTGAAACAATACATTTTTACAAAGCTTATGGTTCTGAAGGAGTGCTGTGCTCTGATTGGCCAGCTATCCAGTGTGATGTGATTGGCCTTTTTTCTTTGCGTAAACATTTAGGCGTTGTTATGCAAATCTTGTGTGGTGTGTTTAAATGAGGCATTTTAGGAGTCTTAACTCTTAAAAACAATATCTCCTTGGGTTTAAGACTGCAGTCTTTGCAACTTTTATTTTAATATTTATTTTTTTTCCTTTGTGTGTTTCAGGTAAAAAAGGCGATGGTCCTCGCGATCTCAAAGCAAGTCAGGTTACTCCTCGTACGGCGGTTTTGTCTTGGAAAGCACCTGTATCAGCCGTCAGCAGTTACAAGCTGAGTTATTACACGGATGGCCAGAACATTCAGGTTAGACTTTGACATTAGTAGAACAGTGTGAGTTATGACAGTTTGCCTCCATAAAATAGCCTCTGTTTGCTCCCGCTCTCACACCGAGCAGTTACCTTGACCTGACTGTCTGTTACAGTTTGAGTTTCCTTCACACAGGAGGTGATTCTGGACCCCACAATCCAGGAGCTGAAGTTAAGCAGACTGTACCCATCGTCGACTTACACAGCACATCTGCAGGCCGAGCGGGATGGCCTGTACATGAGTGCCATCTCCACAGACTTCACCACCGGTACTGATGATGACATCTGTCCTCCGCTGCCTCCGAGTTCCTAGATTAATCTCAAAACAACTTCACATTTCACCATAAAATCAAATATTAAATATTATTACATTATAGTAATTCACATTTAAACACATTTCATTCATATTCTTCCCAAATTCAAATTTTGTAGTAGTATTTATATAGTAATGTTCAGTGTGCTTAATTATGCAAGTATGCATGAGTTGAAGTATGTAAACTTGTAAATTCTGACTATACATATTCCTGATTATTTTTAATACAAACTGTGTATTATTTTCATATCACTGTATATCCACCTGTAAATATTTTCCAGTTTCTGCTTGTACATATCTGCCATAAGTGCACTTATAACTTATACCTATATCCTGCACTTGCTGCTATTGCACTACTGGTTAGACCTAAACTGCATTTCGTTGCCCTGTACTTGTACATGTGCAATGACAATAAAGTTGGTCTAATCTAATCTAATCTAATCTAATCTAAATGAAAAAAAAGAAAATTGGTTTATTATGACTAAATTTAGGCATACTTTTTTTATGATTTAGTCATAAACAGACACTGGAAAACATTTAATTCATATATCATGATAGTGGCCTGTCTAGCATTGCCTTTTGTTTTATGCTGATTCAAAAACTTAGAAACATTGCTTTTTATATATACACTCACCAGCCACTTTATTAGGCACACCTGTCCAACTGCTCGTTGACGCAAATTACTGGTCATCCAGTCGCATGGTGGCAACTCAATGCATTTAGGCATGTTGACATGGTCAAGACAAACTGCTGCAGTTCAAACCGTGCTTCAGAATGGGGAAGAAAGGTGATTTAAGTGACTTTGAACGTGGCATGGTTGTTGGTGCCAGACAGGCTGAGTATTTCAGAAAGTGCTGATCTTCTGGGATTGTCATGCACAACCATCTCTAGGGAGAATGGTCCGAAAAAGGGAAAACATCCAGTGAGCAGCAGTTTTTTGGATGAAAATGCCTTGTTGATGCCAGAGGTCAGAGGAGAATGGCCAGAGTGGTTTGACCTGATTGAAAGTCAACAGTAACTCATGAATGCACAACACGTCAAACCTTGAGGCAGATGGGCTAAAGCAACAGAATACCAGACAGGGTGCCACTCCTGTCAGAAAAATGTTGTCTGGTCTGATGAGTCTCATTTTCTGGTGCAACACTTGGATGGTAGGGTCAGAATTTGGCGTCAACAACATGGATGGATCCCGCCTTGGATCAAGGGTTCAGGCTGGTGGTGGTGGTGTAATGGTGTGGGGGACATTTTCTTGGCACACTTTGGGCCCCTTAGTACTAATTGATCATCGTTGCAATGCCACAGCCTACCTGAGTATTGTTGCTGACCATGTCCATCCCTTTATGACCACAGTGTACCCATCTTCTGATAGCTACTTCCAGCAGGATAATGCACCATGTCATAAATCATCTCAGACTGGTTTTTGAACTCAAATGGCCTCCACAATCACCAGATCTCAATCCAATAGAGCACCTTTGGGATGTGGTGGAACGGGAGATTTGCATCATGGATGTGCAGCTAACAAATCTGCAGCAACTGTGTGATGCTATGATGTCAATATAGACCAATATCTCTGAGGAATGTTTCCAGTACCTCGTTGAATCTATGCCACAAAGGATTAAGGCAGTTCAGAAGGCAAAAGGGGGTTCAACCCGGTACTAGCAAGGTGTAGCTAATAAAGTGGCTGGTGAATGTGTGCATATATATGGTAGTGGCAAAAATTATTAGAACAGTGCATACTTAAGAAAGTTTCAGTACTTGTTGAATTTGCCATTACAATGATCATAACTTATTGCTGGAACTTCCTGCAATGGAAAGTATCTGCTGGAATGTTGGAAATTACAGAGTGGCCACCTCGAAGTGGTGGACCTACACCCCATCAAGCAAATTTGGGGCAAGTTACAGAGTAAGCTGGACACATCTTTTGTACATTCAAAGGAAAGCCTTTTTGCTTGAGTTGCAGAAGCAATGGGATAACATTAGTGTTGAATTTTTCAGGAATAATATGGACACTATGCCAGAGAGATGTGGTGATGTAACTGCTGCATTGTGCCTCATCAGATATTTGTTGTGCTTAGAGCAGCCATCTACAGGTTTCGTGAACATTATGAAGTGAAATCATTTTTTAGAGACAAAAATAAAGTTACAATTTTTGCGAACTGTCAAGTGTTCTGATAATTTTGGCCACCACTGAAGATGATCTTGATTTGAAGCGTGTCCATGTTGTCACAAGGTTCACCCCGTCTCTCTCAGGGACTCTCCGGTTCCCTTTTCCCACCGATTGCTCTCAGGAGAAGCAGAACGGAGCACTGGAGTCTGGTGTGGTGGATGTGTTTCCACAGGGCAGAGAGGGAAAGCCTCTGGAGGTGTACTGTGACATGGAAAGTGATGGAGGAGGATGGACGGTATGAATCAGTCACATCACATCTTCACATAACCAGTGATTTAATCACCAGGTCAGGAGGAGTTGAATTAGTGGTGAAGATGATTAAAAAAGTGCAGTACTTTATGGTCGGTTATGGTCACCATAAACCATATTCTAAAAGAAACTAGTTTACATAGAAAGACTTTTCTTTCCACAAACACAGTCACTAACATAAATAATAACCACATTTGATTTAAAGCCTCACTCACTTGTAAAACAAATGTTAGTGTGGGATGTATTATTTTATAGCAGTTTGTTGAGATTTCTAAACATTGGTATGGGCAACAGCAATATTGACATTGCTTAAATAGCATTTAACAATATTCCATGAAGAGATATTAGAAAAGCATTCCCTGCTGAAGTGGCATCTCTATGTTTGTGTGTTCAGGTCTTTCAGCGAAGAAAGGATGGGAAGACAAACTTCTTCAGGAGCTGGCGTGAATACAGCAGTGGATTTGGAGCACTGGATGGGGAATTCTGGCTCGGTGAGAAATGCTGTTATCACACTCAGTTAGTCTCCACTAAGTCAATATCTTTGTTGACACTGGATTAATATTGTGATTAACCAATCAGATTTGAAGAAACCATTTAAAGCTCTAAAGCTTAGGCTTACAGTCAATGTTTGGTGTACATCAGTGTCAGTCATCTACCAAAAAAATCAGGACGTGCATGTTACACAGTCAAGTGTAAAACAACAATCAGGAAGGTTTGTGCTGCCCTCTAGAGGATAACATGCTGTCTTCACCCCGCTTTAGGAAATGAGCAGCTTCATAACTTCACTAAGATGGGTACAATGACACTGAGAGTCGACCTTAGAGCTGGAGACGAGTCTGTGTACGCACACTATTCCTCGTTCTCCATTGACACTGCGAAAAAACACTACACCATCAGAGTGTCTGGATATTCTGGCACCGCTGGTGAGTCTATCAGGAACTCGATGACAGCCATTATGTACATGCAGACAGGATGAGATTGTACACCTGTAAAACTTTGAATGCATTAATGTGCAGGAGACTCACTTACATACCATAACGGACGGGCGTTCTCCACAAGGGACAGAGACCCTCAGCCCTTTATTACACGCTGTGCCATGTCCTACAGAGGTGGCTGGTGGTATAAGAACTGCCACGAGGCCAATCTCAACGGCCTCTATAACACCAACATCAACCACCAGGTAAAGCAGCTGACAGCCATATGTATGTTTTTGTATATGTCTACAGTGCATTCAGAAAGTTGTGTTGTGTGATGCAGCCTGATACTACAGTAAAAACTTTTTCTCAATCTACACTCCGTATCTCATAATGATAAAGGGAAAACTAAATTTGAAATATGTCTGTAAATGTATTATTTTTTTAAAATATATACTTGGTTGAAACACCTTTTGGCAGCAATTACAGCCAAATTAAAGTTTTTTTGGGTATGACACAATAAGCTTTGCACACCTGGACTGCGGATTCTGCCATTCTTCTTTACAAATCCTCTCAAACTCGGTCAGGTTCAGTGGGGACCATCAGTGGACAGGTTTGTCAATAAGCCACTCTTGCTGTAGTTTATTGTCATGTTGTCCTTCTGCCCAGACTGAGGTCCTGAGCACTGTGAAACAGATTTTCATTGAGGATATTTCTGTACTTTACTCCATTTAGCTTTTCCTCAACCCTGACCAATCTCCGGGTCCCTGCCACTGAAATCCTCACAGCATGAGGCTGCTACCAGCACAATTTACTTTTGGGATTATACTCTGCCGGTGATGAGCAGAGCTGTGTTCCTTCAAACATGATGTTTAGAATTAAGCTTCATCATACCAGAGATTCTAGTTTTTAGGAGTTTGAGACTTTGGGTGCAGTATGCAGAGTTTTTTGCAGCTTTCCCCAGATCTGTGCCTAAGTACAATCCTGCCTCTGAGCTCTGCAGGCAGATTCTTTTGACCTCATGGCTTGGTTTTTACTCTGATATGCCTCTGTGAGGCCTTTTATAGAGAGGTGTGTGCCTTTCCAAATTTACAGCAGGTGGACTTTAAATAAAGTTGTAGAAATATATCAACAGTAATCAAATGAAACAGAAGGCACCTGAGCTATATTTTAAGTCTTATTACAAAGGGTCTGAACAGAAGTTGTTTCCGGGTCCACTGAGCATCATTGACTAGGGCTTCCCCATGATCGCGTAATAATGCATCCAGGGCCCCCTCACCGGGCCCTTAGAATCATCCTAATCTATCCACCCCCACAACCTTATCCCCCTAGGTCTAAATGTACATTCAAATTTAAATTCTGTTTTCACTTTGTCATTATGAGGTACTGATAGTAGTCCATTGGAATGCAACAGTTGTAAAGTCTGTGTTCGGTTTCTCTAGGGAGTGATTTGGACCAAGTGGAAAGGCAAAGATTTCTCCATTCCCTTCACTGAGATGAAATTCCGTCCAGCCTCATTCAGGCCCTGAACACAAGGATAAATGCATTTGTGCAGGAGAGCCGGATGAAGCGGGATGCCCTCCCATTATGGACTAAAACCTAAAAACACCATCATTGAAAAACAAGTATCATTGCTGCATGTATAACCACACAATTAGGCTACATAACTACATCTACACACATACTCCTGTTGAAATGTCAAGGCCTAAAAAGGCTGTTTATCTGTAGTCTCTATGTAGTATTTACAGTGTTTGGATTCTCTGTGGTCTGTGCATTATGAAGCCCCACTGCAGGTGGAGAAATATATTCTGCACTGCCTTCTTCTCTACGATGAAGCTGTGGACTAGGTGTCACATATATCAGCTTGAGTCTGATGTTTGTATTCATACTACTTTGTATGTACCATATTTCAGAGTCTTACAGAGAGATTTCATAAAATAAAAAAGCTGTAAGTTGTTATATGTTAGTGTTTCAACATATGGTTCCATAAAAATATATATTTGTTATAAAAAAAAACATGCTAACATCATAATTTTGCACATGTATTATTTTATTTTAAGTTCCTCGCCCACCAGCTTTGTAGAAAATAAAAGGAAATAATTTTGCAAAGAAAAAAGTGTTGCAAAAATACTCACAAGGCACACAATCTGTCATGGTTTGATATAAGACACGAAGGCTGAGAATCCAAATGCAGAGTTTATCACTGTCCATTCCCAGGCAAAATCCTATACCAGCAAAGCAGTCCAAACAATAGCAAGAAACACATACAAAGAGTAAGCAAAACTATTGGCAGAATATTGCAAGACACAGAAAACCAGGAAATAACAGCTTAAAAATGCTGTACTTAAAGCATGTCAGCCTTCACAATGAATGAATGAACCAGGCTATAAAGACAGAGCAACAAGGTTAATGAGCCTCAGCCTCAAGTGCCAAGGCAGGGAACTCTGTTAAGTTCAGGGTCAGCTTTTTGGACAGGAAGCATAGAAAGCCAACAACACACCAGAATCCAAGTACACTGTGGCAGGACATGCTAGAACCATGATGGCCTGCCCCCCCTCCAACAATATTTTAAGAGAAGGTGTCCTTTAGGAGAAGGGACCATCAAAGAGGACAGTGCAAAACATGGGAATTCAGTAAGATATGCAATGTCTAAGTGTTCAGTTATAAACTGCTCACAAGATGCAAAGGCTGGGAATGCAAACACAGTGTTTGTTCAGAGGATAATCCACAATCATAGTCCACACACCAGTAAAAGCCATAAACACCTACAAAGAGTAATGCAGAACAATTTTAAGGAATAAGAAAGACAAGAAAATCAGGATATTAAGGGTGAGAGTGAGTTAACAGCCTGAGTTTTCAAAACACGTGACTAGAGTCCAGTCACTTTCGATATATAAGTGACATGTTTATGGAGTCCAGTTGTTACAGGTAAGGGCAACTCTTTCTGCTGACTGGAGAGATGCTGCAACACTGCAACATCATTTCACTGAGGTACTTGCTTGTTACCATTACATATCTTGGCTCCAAAACATTTATGAGACTTTACAGTTTTTCTGAGTTGCTAAAACACATTTCCAAAAATCTAATCTCTTTGTCTCAAAACACTAAACACAAACTCTAAAATTCAAGCTACAGCCACAAAACCTTCGACTTCTGTTGCAAAACCAAACATTTGACCCAAAACTATTTTAACTTTACTCAAAATCAAGCACT
>JAUMHP010000074.1:94515-111515 GCA_032361065.1 Enteromius trimaculatus | reverse complement strand
AATGTTTGAGAGAAATGGTAATATTGTGTATCTGGAATGAATTTTAGATCTTTAAGTCCATCTCATGAAAAATCGGAACAGAAACAAAGGTGCTGCGTTTATATTTTTGTTGAGTGTATAAACACAGAGAACAGAATACATAAACAATGAATTTGAATCTATAAAATCGTATACCTAAACATTGTAACACTGCTGTAACAACATCTACGCATTTTGGCACATTATATGGATGTGCAAGATACAGTAACTAATTTTAAAAAACTGTATTCAGTAGAACAGCATTAATTAATAAACTTCTAACTCAGTTTTTTTTGTAAACTTTGTAAGGACAATTTACATTTAAATCAATAAAATCATATACCTTTACATGAAAACACATGTAACAACATCTGTGCATTCTATGACACATTATATGGATGTGCAAGACGCGATAACTCAGTGGTTCCCAAACTTTTTCTGCCGGGCCCCCCTTTTGCAAAATTACAAAAACTCAAGATGACTTTGTATGTTTGTTTGTTTTATTGTTTTGTTTTTTTTAAACAGATTTTCTCAAACTATTTCCCAAAAATTAACATTTCTGAACTGTAGGGTTTAGACTTATTTACTAGTCCAGTGGTTCCCAAACTATTTACATATGTGGCAAGTATCTGATTAATAAGCAAAATCATTTCACAGGGATTTCTTGTATCACCCTGAAAACATTTATTTTTACAAAAAAATCTAGATAATTTTGGCCGAAACTGAAGCTGCTTTGTAATAATTACTTATAATTTATTAAACAATATAATCATTTTGTAAAACTTTTAATTTAACTCAAGAATTTTAATGATACTGAAAAAAAAATATCACAAGCCTATAAAATGACCACGTTTATTGAAAGTAACAATACAATTGTTAGTACTACAGTACTACAGCATGTTACAGCACAGTATGTGGTGCTATTGAAAACAAGAAACAAGTATACATAGACATTTTTTGTCGGTGCGTTATTTGAGCGGACTTTGCTTTTCCTCTAAGCATAAGCGCTACACGAGTGGAGCATTCATATGACCCGAGGGAACAGTTTAAGAATTCCTGGGTACGGTTTATTAACTGAGGGAATGAATTGCAAATCCGTTGCCACGGATTGTTTTTTTTTTTTCCTGCAGGTGACATTGCCAGACTATATCATGTCTACCTAACCGAGACGGTGACAACTATTGCTTGCTGGGTGTGGTCGTTTGGTCAGGACATGTAGATAAACCTCCAGGGCTGTTGCCAGAAAATCTTGAATGGGGGGGCATTTCATTTTCATAGGGGGGACACTTTATGATCTCAGAATAGACATTTACCAAAACAAAAACAACCTGTAGTTATTATTTAAATCGATCAAAAACTTTGAAAAATTGTCTCTCGAAATTGTAACAAGTAGCCTAATGGCCAGTGATCCATATGAAAAGCGCCACAGCCAAGAGCCCTGTCACAACCAACAGCACTGCAAATCATTCTGGACAGGCTCCAACATGCCGACGATTGCTGCGCAATCATAACCTTCCCAACGCTCCAATGCAAATTCGCTGACCATGGTAACCGCTGGGACCACATGGTAGTACTTTGCCACTGGAGGGAGCCAAACTGTGTGTTCCTGAACCAGAGAGTATTTTAAACTCTAGAGAAGGAATTTCGACCTTCACAAGGACTGCTTCAGATCCTCCTTTTTGTTGTTACAGTTTGGCGGAATGAGGGGGAAGCACGCCTTCCGTGGAAGGCCGCTACAGAGAACCACCACCTACAAGCAGGGAGGTAATGTGTGGTAACACAAGTATGGACTAACCCGCAGGGTAACGTCACATACAAATATGCCTCAGGGTCTAGTCCCACCTGCAAAGACTAGTCCACAGAGACGGGCCAAGGGAAGACACAAGTTTACCATCTGCTCTCGCGAATGGGCCATGATGAGCCACTCGTCGAGGTAATTGAGGATCCGGACGCCCACCTCCCTTAATGGGGCAAGGGCGCCCTCCACGACCTTCGTAAAGACTCGTGGTGACAGGGAGAGCCCGAAGGGGAGGACCCTGTACTACCATGCTCGGCCCTCGAACGCAAACCGTAGGAACGGTCTGTCGAGGGAGAATCGAGACATGGAAGTAAGCATCCTTCAGGCAGCGATCGTGGCCGTCGTTGGCTGAAAGTTAGTGACCGCAACCAGAAGGACACGGCCGGAACGGCATCCTTAGGATGACTGCCAACCGTGTCAGAAACTGCTCTTTTGTGAAACGCCCAAGGGAATTGCCAGAACACACAGGAACTCCGTTGATCGCATTGTAACGCCACACCGAACAGCCTCCGCTTGAAGAGTTTCTCTCTTAGCACTGCGTTCAGGAGAAAGCTGCACATGGACAGCTCTCGGCTCTGAAGCAAAATCTGATGAGTGGATGCACCTGCTCCCCTATTTATACCCGCTCTGCAGAGGAGTGGCTCAGCATGCAAATTCCACTAGCCATTCAGAAGATTTCTGATTGGCGTTTTCTCTATCTCAGAGCAAATCAGGGCTCCCAAGTAATGACCCCAGTCTGTCGTCATGACATAACATCATAGTGACTGACAGACAGGGAACAGATGTTTCCACAAGATGCTCCGGCGAGATTGCGTGGATTTACTTTTATTTAGGTCTACACTCACAATAACAACAAAAAATTGTGCTTAAATGTGCCTAAAAGAAAGAAACATTTCCATTCAAAAGACCTTTGCGAGGGTGGATTAGAACCCACAGCTTCAAAACAATCATTTGTTCTACCACTAAACCACTACACCACACACACAGCAAGAGCAAATATATGGTTTGGTTACTTTTCACTTCAGCTTTAAGTATATTTTATTGTTAATATTTCTATGTATATAATAATGTAGTAACTTTGTCGTCATGGGCCCGCTTGCGATGTGTGCCTCCCCTGCAAACAGGAAGACATACTGCCTTTCTTTATTATGCAGTGAAATGTATCCCATAGCACCATCCAACCTGGGCTAAACCATATGCAAATATCACAACTAATAGATAGTGTTTTTGTGAAAGGACAGAAGGCACTGGTGCAAAGGGGTCCGTCAATGTACTTGATTACTCACTATATCTCAGATTACCTTTACCAAAGTTTTAAGGAAAGGCCATTTATTTAGCAGCCATATTTGCCACGTAAATCCTAAAATCTCAACAATAAAAAACTAAAACCAGCAACATATTCTGACATGAATGGTTTCTTATGCTCAAATAATGTTAAAAAAAGTCTGATATGCCCAGGAAATTCACAAGTGCAGGCCTAAATGTGTGATGTACTCATGCTGCTGATTGGCCCTTTTATTTACAGGCCGCGACTTATTATGCCATATGCTGCCCCATCTTGGTGTATCTAAATCTATAATATGTGCAAATTTACACTATACTCTAACAGCTCTTTGTGGATAAGAAATGTATTAATTTAGAATGATTTAAAGAAATGACAAGAACATTGTGAAATTTTCTAACGATGATTGGGCATTTACTGTTTAATACATTATTATGTAAAAAACATGACGTTCCACAAAAACCGACAGGTGGATGGGCTTATGAAATGGACTTCATGTGGCACTTCTGAATTAGTGAATCTCTTATATGAAAAGATCCTTCTGAACTGAATATTTTTCTTTTATATTTGCAGCCTTGCAAGCTTAGAAAATTCTGGTCTGTGTCCTTAAATGGGAGAATTTTTTGTTTCTCTCATGGAAACGAGCTGGTGTAATATATATATATATATATATATATATATATATATATATAATCTTTTCCTCATTTTGTTATCATTTTGTTATCACTAGGAATGGTGGACTCTCCATCTGAAATGATCAATTTTCTGAAATATTTTCTTTGTAGTTCAGCACTTAAAATTTAAAATTTTACTCAATGTTAAATGAGCATAGGCAGAATAAGCTTACTAATCTTCAGAAATCCTGGAGTAAAGCATTGGGTATGACATTGATTCTAATCCATAGAAATGGAATGCAGGTGTTAATTATCGGACCTAAAAACCCCACATGTAATAATCTAGAACACTAACACTTGATGGCTACTCTGTCAATTCTTCTTCATCTGTCAGAACCTAGGTGTGCTGTTTGATAGCAATTTTTTTTTGGAAAACAATGTTTCTAGCCTCTGTAAAACTGTGTTTTTCCATCTCAAGAACATATCTAAATTGTGTCCTATGCTCTCAACCTCAAATGCAGAAATGGCCCCAACTAAGCCTGGTTTCTCCCAAGGTTTTTTTCTTTTCTTCATTCTCTTTTGAATAGGTTTTTGGTTCCTTGCCGCTGTCTCTTCTGGCTTGCTTAATTGGGGGCACCTAATAATAATTTAATAAAACCTAAAGTGATTTTCGCTGTTTTGATTACAGAGACCATCTCTGTACTTGATAAATAAACAGTTTAAATGTCATTATACATTACCATCACTCTATTCTCCAGTTTGATAATGTTCAGTGCTTTGATGCAATCTGTATTGTTAAAAGCGTTATAAATAAAAGTGATTGATTGATTCCAACGTCTGTAGGAAATTAATATGGTGATTTTAGTTTGTAAGGCCCTTTCAGATTTGCAAAGTTACAGTTTATGCTTCATCATGTGTCATATGTCATTTAAAAGAATGTGGGAAGAGCCATTAAGTTCTTAATTGAGAGTGAAAATCCCAAAACGGCTCTTTTTTGTTTCATAAAATACACAGGCTTTCCTGTCTCAAGTGTTGTTGGATGTGTGCTTCCGTGCTTTCTGGTGGAAGTCATTCACAAACCATCTGAAGCTGAATCTTCTGTAATTTGATGTGTCATTCAGTGGATCACTTTGACTGGTCCTGTCTCATCTGCCTATGTTTGAAAGTGTAATGTTCTCCCTTGACACATTCTCACATATTTGGGCTGTGTCTAATACACACTGGCCTAGCCTGTCAGACTTACTCAACTGCTTTCGGGAGCCGTGGCCAATCCCTGCGAGTGCTGAAGGAAAACATGTTGTACTGGACAGGCTCGTGCACAAGACACAAGCATGCACACAGAGACCTGTGCTGTCACGACTCAGAGATCCACAGCACACAAACAGTAGGATTCAATACAGCATCAGAGGTAAGTCAGCTGAATATACTCTGAGCTGAGCTGCTAAAGATCCCTCCATCAACTTGCTTTCACCTCCAGTATAGTCAACAATGGGGTTTTTGTTTTTGTAGGCTGTTGCAGCTCACTAGAGTTTACAACCGTGATATCAGAAATAGTTATCACAGTTCTCTGTGATAAATTATAATTGATAGATGATTCTTCCATTAACCATCTAACAGCAGTGTTCAAGTTGACATGTTTTTTAACTTGTCTGTTAGTGTTTTTCGGTCACACTGTTGGTTTGGAGTCACTCCATCAGATCTATCGATGCTTAAAGCAGACACTGGAGTTATAAAGAGAGCCATGCAAGTGACTATAACTAAAAAAGTAAGAAGCAGATTTAGTTTGTGTGCTGTTTAATGGAACAGTATTTAGAACCTCAGTAAAGGAACTCAAGCAGACGTAGTTAAACCTGATTTTCTGCATTTTACAAGGTGTTTGTGTACATGACCTTTGTTCTGAGATGTGTCTGTGTGTCTAGTGCTGTGTGATTGAGCATTCATCACTACACACCTGCCTGTGAAGACCTACTTTATGGTGATTAATGTTGGTTTAAGTGCTAGTGATATCTATGATACACAATATTAATGGAATTCTAAAGTAGTAGTAATCAAAAATACTTCAGGTGACTGCAGGTGACTGTAATGATGTGTTTTAGATCTACTGATTTGATGTCCTGCCATACAATTACGAAAAACTAAGGTGAAGTACATTGTATTTAGCATGTAAAGATAAGTGATATAAGTAGTCTCTCAAGCAATGCTTGTAGCGAAAGGTTTCTGTCAGTTCCAGTTCTCTTTATTGTAAATCAAATGAGCCAGATTACTGTCTCTCACCTTTTGTTTGTAATGGCTCTTGGTGCCTCTGCCCCAGTCTTTGACTAGTTATGCTGATTTTATTAGGACTGGTAGAACAGGACAGGTTGCCATACCTGAATACTTTATTTTTATACCAAAATTTACATAAACTACACAGTATCACTGCCTCGGTCAGACTTTTGATGACTGTAGCAGCATAAGTTTCCAACAGGGGAAAGAAATATCATTTGAGTTTAAAATACACCCAGTATTTTAATGTCAATCAACAATAAGTCAGCATCAGAGGCTGATGGACGTTTTTTTTTTTTTCTGAAAAGCAGTGCATGGGTCTTTGATGTCTTCTAGGATGGCCCAGCCGGACAGTGATCTGTTCTCCGAGCAGGAGCTGACCTGCTCCATCTGTCTGGACCTCTTCAGCGAGCCGGTCTCGACTCCATGTGGACATAACTTCTGCCAGGGCTGCATTGGAGGCTACTGGGCATCCAGCTCCGTCTGCAGCTGTCCTCTGTGTAAACGGGTGTTCGAGGAGCGCCCAGAACTCAGCATCAACCGGGTGTTCGCTCAAATCACCCACAAGTATAAAGAGATGCAGTATGGCGGGGCTCCTCAGCCCAAGCCCAGGCTGAGAGTGGCTGCCACCGGTTCTGTGGCTGAAGCCGAGCAGATTTTATGTGACGTCTGCAGTGGTAAGAAGAAGCCAGCAGTGCGCTCGTGTCTGACGTGCACAGCGTCATACTGCGAGCTCCACGTGGTGCCACACCAGCAGACGTCATTCTACGCCTCACACCACCTGCTGGAGCCCCACGAGGCCCTGCGCGGCCGCACCTGCCTTGAGCACGGCCGGCTGCTGGAGGTGTACTGCCGCACGGATCAGAAGTGCATCTGTGCCATTTGTGTACTGGAGGAGCACCGCACACACATCACTGTCTCAGTGCAGACAGAGCGCGCCAGCAAACAGGTGACTTCTAGCACAGCTACAAACTACAGAACCAAGAGAATGGATAGACCAGCAAAAATCTGACTGCCATTTGTTACTCACCCGAGCTGTTCTAAACCTGTATGAGCTTCTGTATAATAATACTTAATTCTCTATATAACAAAGCTAAAATAACAGGCCTGTCAGTTTAACTTGGTCTCTTAATTAATAATTTCTGAAAACATGATTAAAATTTTTTAACGCACTGGTCTGTATGGTACGCACCATACAGTGCGTGACTTGCCAAATACAATGCAGGGCAACAACTCCTTAGCCTAAATGTTTATGTGTAATAAATTTTATTTTGAATCAAATCAAATATTTCTATATTTGTAATGTCTACTTAAAACAGTTTCATTTAACACAATAATAGCTTTAAATAATCTTTAGTGCGTATTTTCAAAGTCAAATTTAATTTGGGATTAATTAGATTAATTCATTGCCACATCATGTAATTACTTACAGCCCATTTAAAATATATGAATATATATACAATAATATTATGGACATCGATGGCTGCCATCAACTGTTTGGTTACAAACATTCTTTAAAATATCCTCCAAAAATGTGTTCATTTGTAAAATATTTTTTCTTTGGTAAAAGTCTGTAAAAGTGAAAAGTTAGAATCTCATACATGTTTGCAATGACAGGTTAAATATATATTTAAGAATATATATTTTATATATAATTGGCCTAATTGGAGAATTGGACTATTACTTTAACATTTCTAATTTATACTTAGGTTTTTTTGGGGTTAAAGTTGGGTTAAAGAAAAGAAATAAACTGTAGACTTACTGTACACTGAAATCTTAAAGAGATTCCAAATAATCATATAGAAAAATGACACAACTGTATCTTGGCAACTTTTGAGGCCTTTCAGTGCCGCAGTAACATTTCAGCGGCAGAACATCATCTTTAATATATAACTGATATTTAGTCCAACACAAAAAAACCTGATGGAAGAAGTGACTTTAAATGAAAGACACTTTGTGTTTCTCTTACCTCATAGAGACTCCTGGGAAAAACAGAACTGGACCTTCAGACATGTATTGACAAAAGAAATGGCCAGCTGAATGAGGTGAAGAGCAAACTTCACACCTTGCAGGTATTCTATGGATAACCCTTACTGTCACTGTATAGCTTGCAGCACATGGACGAATCAAACACACACACAAACATACAGAATTGTCCTCTGAGTGTGTGAGCTGTGTATTTGTCAGAGCTATGCTCAGGCCGAGCTGTCCGAGGTGGAGCAGGTCTTGTCTGACCTCACAAACTCGGTGGACCGCATCCGCGGCGAGCTGGTGGGTGGGATCGAGGAGAAGAGAGAGGCTGTAATTGGACGAGGACAGAGCATGGTCACGCAGCTAGAGACGAAGCTAGCACAGCTGCAGGTGCGCAGGGGACGTCTCGAGAAACAGGCAGTGTCTGATGATCACATTGGCTTCCTTCAGGTGCAGAAACACCACTCATTCTGTGTGTGTGTGTGTTTATCTCTTTTTTTGTTGTTAATTAAATGTCGTCACTGTACATTTTAATAATTCCTATTTCCCTACATGCAACCCAACATCTGAGTGACAGAAGCTACTGTATAAACCACACTCAGTCTCAGCACTATGCTCTTTTTTTTTTTCTTCAGTATACCTCAGCATAAGGGGTGCATGCATCTTCATCATGTTCCTCTACACCAGATTCTGATGAATATGATGGTCTTTTTTTTGATGGCAGAGTTTTGAGGAGGCCAATAGTCCCCTGCAGGACTCAGATATGGACATGCGTGAGGTGGATGACCTGTCTCTGCACTTCTCACTTGGGGACGTGAAAGCAGCTTTAGGAGAGATCCGGGAAAGACTGGATGACATACGCTATGGAGAAGTGCATTACCGGCACTCCGGTGAGACCCTGACAGTGATGAACGCACAGCATTAGTTGCGTTACACTGCATATAGTGCTCAGGAACAGAATGACAAAACATTTTAGAATACTGTTCCATCACTTGTTTGGTTGGTTGTTTCTTTCATCTTCTTTTCTGTCCCTACTGTTTTGCTCTTTTCAGTTAAAGGTGA
The DNA here is from genome assembly GCA_032361065.1 of Enteromius trimaculatus. NCBI lineage: Eukaryota > Metazoa > Chordata > Actinopteri > Cypriniformes > Cyprinidae > Enteromius > Enteromius trimaculatus. The sequence goes on along the minus strand of JAUMHP010000074.1, from coordinate 102,505 downwards.
CATATCATGAAAATCAAAATTACATTGCATCTATCATTTAAGGAAACGTGAAAAAGATTAACCCCGTAACTTTGTTTTAGTAAGCCTTTTTTCTGCAAGCCACTGATCTCGTTCCGCATTGAAATGTTGTCAAGGGATCTCATAATAATACTGTCCCTTAATCTATACGTTTACACAATGTGCCGTCATTTGGATTTTGCAAGCGACAGGTTTACCAGTTTGAACGCCATGGCAAATGTTTGGACAAAACTTTCTATCAGAGCCTCAGAGGAGACTAAAGAGCAGTAGATTTATTCATTTATATACTGTAATTTATATTGCTGCTGCCACACTAATATAAGCGTGCAATTTATTTCCCAGCTGTTTACCTTCAAAGACATAATTAACCCACTGTTTTCGTAAGGTTAACTTTAACTTGCGTGTTTTTAATGTAAACTTGTGTGTAATTGAGTACTTAGTTTAGTACTCACATGCCTTGGACTGCCACTTTCTGTCCGTGTCCTTCAGACGTATGCATACAGAAAGCCATAACATATAAGAAGTTTAAAGTAATATGGTTTAAAACTCACGCCTTCAGTGTGATAAACATGACAATTAAAATGAAAACAGATGTTTTTAGCTGGTACGAGCGCATCTATGGCGCAGATTTAATCTGGAAAAGGAGTGGGGAGTAGGAACTCATTTGCATTTGTTTTGCTTGCCTGTCCGGTTACTTTGTGTGTGTCTTTTTAATAGCCTTTTAAAATGCAGTTTGCAGTTATTTATTAATGAAGGAAGAGTATTTCAAAGAGTTGCCACAGAATGCATGTGTGACAGGAAAAAGCAGCTTAACAGAGTATGTTTGTGTTTGTGATTTCTAGTGTCATCATTAGCAGAGAGTGAGAGTATGATGAGCATTCGATCGATGAAGAGGAAGGAGTGGTCACTAAAAGGTCAAGAAAAACACTCTGACTATTACTCTGGAAATACATCTTCACTACCTCTAGAAGAAACATTCATGCTCTTCCTCTAAAGTCTTATTTTTTGTGTTTTACAGATCTGCGGAAATTAAAAATAGGTATGTATGTGTTTTTTTCAGTGTCTTTCTTTTAAAAGAGAACAAGCAGCAGTTGGTTTTGGTAGACGTTGGATTTTGAGGTTGTAAGAGAATCAGGCAAAGCGCTTTTTCTTTTCATTATATTACTTTTTTTTCATTTAAACTACTTGTTAAACGAAGTTCCCTGAAGGCATTTCAGTGGAACAGGATATTAGATATGTACGATGGAGCCAGTCCATGCAAACAAACAGCAATGTTTTAAAATGGAGATGAAAGTTAACTTGGGAGCCACTGTAGATAAAAGATAAAAGCATGTATCACCGACTCCATGTCTCTTAATGTTAAGAATGACTTTGAGTTTTACGACAGAAATGTGTGTTTACTTTCTTTTTAATGATTACAACTGAAAAAGCATTGGTTCCAATATCTGCTTCAATCTGTGATCGTTTATGCAATGCTGGTAGATGAAGACTTGGATGCACATCTCGTTCAACATACATAGAACTGAATTAATTAAGTGGTTCATTTGAAACAAGTTACTGACTAGCACACATTGGTAGTCGTGCAACCTCTAGTGTACAGTGGGTATGTGTTTGGAGAAAGTGCGATTGTTTACTATGCTGTGGCATTATAACTTACTTGGATACAGTAGATAAGTATGTTTGGTGCAGTAATAAATATGGATAGAGATATTTTACACAGTACAATACAGTATATTTAAAAGTAAATTATAGCAATGTAATTTGTCCACTGTGACTCCCTGTCACTAGTATAACAAAACACACACAAAAGACAATAGCCCAAATAATAGGTGTACCATTATTTTTATACAGAAGTCAATATTATAAATATATAAATAGTTTCAATATTAATATTTAATGATTAAATAGTTTTACCTTCACTCATCAATATTATCCCAATAAAGTTACAGTATTAGTTAGTTGACATATGTTGCTTTTAAAAGACACAGTAACATCAATCTGTTATTTAGACCAGCCCTTTAATATTGAATATTTTCTGTCTTTTAGGCCACAAAAAAGTTAAAACCTATCTTGGTGAGTATTATTGACTCCTGTTGCATGTCCTTCATAAACACTGTTATATACTGTATAATATGTGCATGCTAAGTAAAGCATCTGTTGCCTATTTTCAGATCTTTTTTAACACTCTGAAAGTGCTGTGTGATTAGTGAATTGGAGAGCTAATGAAGTGTGTGTGGTTGCAGAGGAAGTAACCCTGAATCCGACCACGGCATACCCATTCCTGATTCTTTCAGACGACCGCAAGCAGCTGAAGCGCGGCGAGAAGCTGCAGTTCTACAGGAACAACCCGCAGCGCTTCGATGTTTGGTCCTGTGTGCTCTCCAAAGACGGCCACGAGTCTGGAAGGCACTACTGGGAGGTAATTCTTTAGAACAGGGCTTCTGAGACTCAAACATAATCATACAAAGTCTACATAATCACAAGACTCAAGTCAAATATGTCTTCTTTTCTCTGAATAAATCTTTATTGCTGGGCACAATGTAGTAATAGTAGTAGTAGTCTGATTCACTGTAATAATACATGGCTTAAATCTTGCAAATTCATTCCCTGCTAGAAGAAGGCACTTCTGAGGCAGGAGATAGCCCTTTTCCTGATAAGGACTGTAATCTAACAGAATGGGGAACTTTAACGTCACTCTGTAGGCCGACTGTTAGCATCACACTGGCTTTCTCCTCAAAATACAATAGGCTCCATTTCCATAGGCTTTTGGATTATCACAAAAAATAAGATCTGTGTTCAGTTGTAGTTGAGATGTCTATCAAGATAATCTTCACAATATAATTTTTATGAATTTTGAAGTTTAAATAAAAGTGACAGAATCTAACAGCTAAACTTAGACACTAAATGAACTACAGCACCACGGTTGCTCACCTTTAACGTCACCAATATTTTCAACATGTTCAGTACAGAGGCCGTACTCTGTATAGGAATTTTATTCCAACAACTTTTTTGCAGTTTTCCAGATGTTTTCAAAAAAGACAAAAAACTAAACAAATGATATACGACTTGGCTTGCTCCACCCCAGAATGAAAGTTTTGTCATCAATCACTTACCCCCATGGTGTTCAAACCCATAAAAGTTTAATTTGATATCAGAACACATTTTAAGATATTTTGGATAAACCGGGTGGCTTGATCCACAAACAATCGTGGGCACACACTAGATTTAATTATCAGCAGAGGTATAAACGTTTCCTCCATTGTTATCAAGTATATAGCACTATCTGATTACTTCAGTTTATATATATATATATATATATATATATATATATATTCTTCACTGCTGCCACTGAATCTATAGCAGAAAGAGATGCAGTAATGAGAGTGCTAATTATGAAGGCTATATCTTTAGGAGCAAGCATTTCTGCGGACTCTGTTAATCTTCTCTTAGATTCCTTTAACTCAAAAGTTAAGAATGTTATTAATGATATTGTTCCTGTGAAAGTCAGTAAGAAGACTGGCAGAAAAAAATCATGGAGGAAATCAACAGCAGTTCAGAGTATGAAAAGACAATGCAGAAAAGCTGAGCGAATGTGGAGGAAGACGGAAGTTTACCAGCCAAAGTTCAACAGACCTTTTTCTTAAACCTCTTAAACCACAATTTGACTAGATGATTCAACCACAATTTATTAAAAAGAACTGAACTCAAATGGTTCAGATCATGCTTAGATGGGATAGACAAGTGAGCATAGGAGAGCATAAGTGGGCACAGTCCTTGCACCAGCTCTTATTTAGGCATCAAAGACCTAAAAATCAAGTCAAGAATCTTGGTATGATTTTGGAGACGGACCTTGGTTTCAGTAGTCATGTTAAAGCAGTAACTTAATCAGCATACTATCATCCCAAAATTATTTTAAGAAAGATATGTTTTGTTTCCAGTCAAGATTCTGGGAAACTTGTTCATCATGAGATCAGATCATTAGGATCAAGTCAGTTAGAAATACCAAGGGTTCACACAAAATAAGGGGAGTCTGCTTTTAGCTATTATGCTGCCAACAGTTGGAACCAGCTCCCAGAAGAGATCCAGGCCCATATTTATCAGGCATCTATTCTCATTCATTCATTCTCAGAAATACAGGTACAAAAGCTGTCACGGGTGGTACCTTTTTAAAGCCTGTTGCTGATACCTTTGACAACAGAAAGACGATTATTATAAGTATTTAAAATAGAGTAAAAGATATTTATCCATCATACCGTGTAGATCACGTCACTAATTATAACGGGAGAGCATATAATACTTACGCTAGTTACAGTATGATTTTTAAATTCCTTCTGTTTTTTAAATCCTGTTTTCTTTTATTTTTTTTTATATATTTTTTTTCCTTTTAGGTAAAGCACTTTGAATTACTATTACTATTGTGTATGAAATGTGATATATAAATAAACTTGCCTTGCCTTGTAACTGGCCCATTGACTGCCAAGTAATGAACACTGTCAAGGCTCAGAAAACTATGAAAGACATAATCAAAATAGTCTATCAGTAGTTCAAACTGTATATTATGAAATGATGAGAACACTTTTTGTACACAAAGTAAATTAAAATAACAACCAATTCAGCTATTCATCTCCTCTTGTATCTCTCCACATAACAGTAGTGGCATAGTGCTGCTTTAGATGCTAATGTGCACTCAAAGTCAGTACTAAACAAGCTATGTTTTGAGCACTGTGTATGTCATGCTTTCAGGTGAGTGTTGGTGAAAACAAGGACTGGAAGCTAGGAGTGGTGCGAGAGTCTGCCCCGAGGAAGGGTCTGTTCGACATGACCCCTGCCATTGGCTACTATGCACTGTGGTGGAGCGGAAGCCACCTGCGTGCTCTGACCACGCCGCCCCTTCCCAAGGTCAGGGTCACGGGTCACCTGCGCCGCGTGGGGATCTACCTGGACTGTGAGGAGGGTCAGCTGGTCTTCTTCAACGCTAAGACAGGCTCTGAGCTGTATTCATTCACGGTGGCCTGCTCAGAGAAACTGTTCCCGCTCTTTGGCACGGGCGATAGAGATGTGCCACTGATGCTGATGTCTCCGTTCGCCAGTGTCCCAGAGTGATGTGTGAAGAGCCACGGCTGTAGGGAATGAACTCAGGACAACAGAAACAGTGTTGGTTTGCCTGTTCAGGGTAACACAAACTATGAAGTGAATTGAAGTTGAAATGAGACTCTTCACAGTGGATCAGCCAGATGCTGAAATTAAATTGTTTAAAAGTTTAGAATCACTAAAACATTTTACTGTTTCAATGATGGCATCAAATAACACATGGCATGAAATAACACGTTTCGGTTTAACATGAAAAAATAAAAAAATAATTCACCTGTCAGTAATATACCTACATCTATTCCATTTAAAATATTTGAAATAATCATATCATTATCTTATTTGAATTAATCAATCACCATGTTAACTGTATTACATCCATTTACATTACATTTAATCACTTAGCAGACACTTCTATCCAGAGTGATGTACAAATGAGGACAATGCAAGCAATCAAAACTAACAAAAGAGCAATGTCATACAAGTGCTATTACAAGTATCAAATTATTGCAGTACACAAAACAAGTTTTATTTATTTATTTTTTATAAAAGGCAGGTGTGTTTGATTAGAGTTGGAGCAGAAATTTGCAGGACAGTCAGTTGCCAGGAGGTGTCATATAGTGTTATATTGTGACCAGTACACATCACACTATACAGTACAGTACATGAATGTTTATAAAACAGAAAGGCAGCAGGCCATGACTCCGTATTATCTACAACATTGAAGTGGTGTACATTCATCCTTGCTTCATTATTCACCAATATCCTTTACTGGTTGTTAAGAGTATGCAGAGTCCCAGGATGTTTTAAAGCAGCTGTCATAATTCCGGTGCCAAAATATCAGTCAAATATCAGTTGCTTAGATGGTCACAGACCATAATTGCTAAAATCTGTCTGGATCCTAACCAATTCACCTGATGATGTGATTGTTCTGTGTCTCCATTCATTTTTGCAACATCTTGAAACCCCCAACACTTATGTTAGAGTCCTTTTTGTGGACTATAAATCTGCATTTAATACAACAATTACAAATTAAACATTTTATTTAAGTTAAAGTAACCAGGGATTTAACAATACCTAACTTTTTTGGATTTTTAAAGAACAGAACAGTAGTTAAAATGAAAAAATACATTCTCACGTATCAAGACAATTAGTATGGGGTCCCCACAAGGATGTATATACTCTGTGTACACTAATGATTGTGTTTCACATTGTAAATCAATGCAAATTTTAAATTTGCAGATGATACTACATTGACTGGTTTAATAACTGATAATAATGAATCAGGTTATAAAAGAGAGGTTTCTACACTATTTAAATAAAGTTGTACTCATCTGAAGTTGAATGTCCTAAAAACTAAGGAGATGGTGTTTGATTTCTGATGGCGGAAAAATGTTGTCTTGCCATTGACTATCATGTCCTGTGTCTGTCTGTCTTGGTCTCCCACGTCCTTTGTATTTTTTGGTTTACTCCTGTCTTGACTTGATTTGTTTTTTCCCCGTGATTGTGTGTCATTAGTTGATTTTGTACACCTGTTGTTTTACCAGCTGCCCTTACTTTGCCCATTAGTTGTTGTGTATTTAAGCCCTTTGTTTTTCAGCCCTTGTATGCGTTGTTGAAGTTTTGTGATGTTATGTGTTTGTCTGCGTATACCTCTGCAAATTCGTCAGCATCCCTTGTATCCTGGATCTTTTCATTAAATGTTCTTTGTTTATGGAAACTTCTGTCTCTGAGACTATTATTAGCGACAACACCCGTTCATTACAGAACAACACATCCAACTAGAAGATGGCATTCGCTCCCAAGAACGCGCACATCTTCACAAACCCCGGTCCATCTTGGCGGATCCAGTATGCTGGTACCCGGCTCGCCAACCGGCGAGGTCCGCCGCCCAGATATCCCCGCCACACAGACCCACGGGACGTGGTTCCGGGTTCGCTTTATCGACCTGGATTGATGAGTGGAGCTTCCGCATTCCCAATGCCGCCCTCGATCAGGGGAGGAAGCAAGGAGAGTCAGGGAGATCTTTGAGCTGGCAATCAAGATGGCGGCCAAGGAGCCGCTACCGCTGCCACTGCCCGAGTGAGAGCCTGCCCAGCTGACGCTGCCACTGCCAGAGCCTGCCACGCTGCCAGAGCCAATGGTGGAAGAGGACCTGTTGTCGTGGCCCGACCCACGAGAGCCAATGGTGGAAGATGACCTGCTGTCATGGCCCGACCCACCAGAGCCAATGGTGGAAGAAGACCTGCCGTCGTGGCCTGACCCACCAGAGCCCATGGTGGAGGAAGACCTGCTGTTGTGGTCCGATTCCCCTGAGCCTGTCGCGCTTCCAGTGCGCCCCCCAGAGCCTCTTAAGACAGACTCACACCTACAAAACACAAGTGGCCAAATGGATCATTTTCTTCTCAAAAATACATTTTGTTAAATATATACTCTTAACTATATAACTCTTCATTTCAAAATAGAAGACATCTTTCTCTGCACACACTAACCTTACCAAACCACTAGAAATCTGAGTCAAAATGATTTGATTCTGTCAAAGAATAACACTTGTTTTCACTTCACAAGGTACATGCAGTCAATCAAAGTACACCAGGTTTTTAAAATACTGGCTATTGCTGACATTACAAAAACTGTATCCAGTAAATGCCCTGTTACACATTTGTATTTACACATACCATTCTGAGGGTTGTTACATATTATTACAGCTGTAGATACTATGTACCGCTGTGTACTTACACTGCGTTTACATACTACATACACATCTAGTTACTATAGAAGGTTAATATGGTTATGTGAGACGGTTAAATCCAGTCGCAGGGTATTTATTGGCAGAAACTCGCAGGTCAAAACAGGCAATGGTCAGGGACAGCAAACAACAATG
>JAUMHP010000074.1:74719-85608 GCA_032361065.1 Enteromius trimaculatus | reverse complement strand
CCGCCTGTTTGACTACTCTGCTTATTAAACACTTTGCGTATGGATCCGACTGCCTCCCTTGCTCATTTCGTGACAGTTAGTGCTTGATTAATTTATGTCTTAACTCATTATTAGTTTAAGTAATTGTTAATTAATGTATTAGTACATGATAATTACATGTACTGTTTTTGTAAAGTGTTACCTCAATTTCAAATGCAGCCATGTCAGATTGTCAGACAGGAACAATGGTGGACTGCTTAAAACATGAGGGGACGGTGGACTGTTCCAGGAAGAACACCGGTATTAGCTGGTCAGCGCAGGCCTATCCAACCCAACCTGTAATGCCATCTGGTCCTGCTGCCTTTCTGATGTTCACTCTCCTGAATGCCCTCCTCACATCCTCCTCGCCGGCTCTTTCAGCATGCATGGCCTTAGCATTTCTAGTGCCGCTAGCGTGACCAGCTGCAGCCTCAAAGCGAGCATAAAAAATGTTTAGCTTGTCAGCCAGAGAAACGTCTGCATTTCCCAATCTGGAGGGTGGTGTTTTAAAGTCAGTGATTGTTCTAAGTCCCTGCCACAGGCTCCTAGAGCTGAAGTGTTGGAGTTGCGACTCTAGTTTCCTCCCATAGTGCCACTTCGCCTCCTTCACCGCTCTGTGCACATAACAGTGGCCTGATGTTCTTTTTGCCCCTGGTGGGCAGCTGATGTGCTGATGGAAGTTTGGCAGTGTGAGCGAGGTGGCACTGTTAAAATCTCCCAAAACAATGAGTCTAGGGTTGAGTCTGATGAAGGTGTAGTGTTTCATGTAAATCTCATATCGCAGTGTCCATGTCCGCTTGAGGTGGAATATAAATGGCACTGACAATGACCCAGCTGAATTCCCAAGGGAGATAGAAAGGGTTCACCATCAGACATACTCTACCTCCCCTATTTTTCCCAGAGTCCAGTGTTCTGTCCATGCAGTAAACCGAGAGGAACTCGGCAGGCTGAATTGCTTGGTCCAGTACCGCTGGGTTCAGCTACGTCTCGGTGAAGGAGAGAAGGTTGCAGTCCCGAAAGTCCCTCTGGAACCTAACCCTTGCCCTAAGGTCATCGAGCTTGTTATCCAACAATTGGCGAGCAAGATACTCGGTAAGGGAGCACAGTGTGCGTGTGCCCTTAGCCTGTTCCTGACGCCGGTTCGTTTCCCTCAAGGACGCAGGTTCGGGTCACGTCCTTTGTTCCTCCTCAGGATCTCGCTTGGCCAAGATGGGTCCGGGTTCAAAAACGGCGAAAGGTGAGTGCATTGTGCTCTAATAGAAATAAGAGTGACCCTATCGTATGTAATGATGGCCATCTAACTAAAAGAAACCACTGCTTCTAGACAAAAACACAAAAAATAACCAAAAACAGACAAAGTTTGGTTGGAGCAGTCATGACAGCAGCCAACCTCACCGGCACCATCTTGGAAATATTTGTTCTGAAAATTGATGTTCTGGTCTCTGTTGATGATCAGGGCTGTAGACATCATCACTTGATGCTGATCCACCATCTACATTGTGTGTTATGGGGAGTGCCTCCTGAACAGTGTTAGGTAGATTGTTCCAGAGTTTGAAGGCTAAAAAGAAAAAAGGATTTGCTGCCCGCAGTGGATTTTGATATTCCAGGTATTATCAAATGGCCAGAATTTTGAGAAAGCAGCAGGCATGGAGGACTATAATACGATAAGTACAATTTTTATACCAAGCTAAGGCACTTCCACTAATGCCAACAAAGTCTTCCAGTCTATTAAAGAGAATGTTGTGGTCGATAGTGTCAAACACAGCGCTATGATGTAATAGAACTAATAAAGAGATACTGCTATGACTGTAGAAGCAAGTCCACCTTTTGTACTATCTTTGACAGAAAAAGGAGATTTGAGATCGGTCAGTAACTAGATCTTTAGGGTCAAGTTGTGTTTTTTTATTAGCCAGTTTGAACGTTTTGGGGACAAATCCTAAAGACTTTGGATGGTACTCCAGCTCTCCATCAACTGTGTGTATGTTTACATCTGTTTTCATTCATGGACTCTCGGCAATGAACTCATGTCTCCACCCACTCGTTGGTTGTCCTGGTGTTTGATTGTTTGCTCTACCCCTTGACCTACTTTCATCTGTATAAAACCCCCCTGTGTTTGCATGTTTGTACAGTTCGTTTTTTGTATTACTATTCATTCGTACTATTCATATCCCAAAACGCTTGCTATGGGCCCTGACATCACCTCGCCGCAAGAAGGGCCGTGTGGTGTACAGTTTGGCCTGGCTACTCGCCCAGCTCCAAATGACAGCTAGGGGGGCTGTCTGCCACTCCGGTGGTTTCCAAGGTGCCCATAGGGGGCGCCGGAGCCATCACTCAGCGAGAGGTGCTGAGTGATGTTCAGTCAGGTACCGTAAGACAGCTAGAGGAGCTGTCAACCACACCGAAGGCCCTCATGATTTCTGTAACACAGTACGAGGGGCTATGTCAAGACCAGTCAGTCCTGGTTTCCCGGCCAGTCGAGTTACCAGAGACCTGTGACCCTGTCTCATGGTGGCCGGATCCGCCAGACCCGGTCTGTGATCCACATCTGCACTCACTGAATTCACCCGAGCTCCACGAGACCTTTGAGGTCCCATGGCCTGAACCTCCAGAACCGGTGTGTGGCACAAAGACTCCATCGGGTCCACCAAAGACTGCACTACCTCAGGAGATGTTGGTTTCGGCCGTAGAATCCCCAGAGGCCTCTTTGGTGGCTGCACAGCCCATGGAGGTCCCCGAATCAGGTTTCAGTCGGTCAGGGAGGGAGTTTTCCCTGGCGGCTCGGTCTCGAAGAGCGTACTCATTTCCTGTCTGGTCTCTAAGGGCGTCTTCATTCTTGGTCTGGTCTCATAGGGCGTATTCATTCCCGGTCTGGTAATGGTTTTAATAGAGAAATATGAAATGTGGGATGGATACGATAATCAGGTGGGAGTTGGAGATTGTAAGATACTTCATTGATTTGTTGTGTAATGGGAAATGGACCTATGAATCGAGGGCTCAATTTTTTGCATGGGAGGCATAATTTTATGTCTCTGGTGGACAGCCATACCTTGTCACCTGGTTGGTATTGTGGTATTTCTGCTAGTCTGGTCTATGCTCCTGTCTTGTGCCGATGGATGGCACGTTGCAGATGGATGTGGGCAGAGTCCCATACCTGCTCACTGGTACGAAACCAATGGTTGACGGCAGGTACCGGAGATGGTTCTTCATTCCATTGAAGTGGGGGCTGAAAACCTAAAAAATACTGGAATGGTGTTAAGCCGGTGGAACTTTTTCTCAGTGAATTTTGGGCATACTCAGCCCATGGTAGGTATTGTGCCCATGAGTCTTGGTGGTCATGGCAGTAGGTGCGAAGCTGCTAATTTCTTGGATACGTTCTGTTTGACCATTAGATTGTGGGTGGTAGCCTGAAGATAGACTAATAGTAATCTGGTATTTGGCACCATCTAGCCAATGACGCCACTCTTCAAAGGCTGGCTTATTGGCAAGAAGTTCTTTGTTTCCCACATAATAATTTTGTCCCGTTTGTGTCAGTTTCTTTGAGTAGTAGGCACAGGGATGTAACTTGGGTGGAGTTCCTTGATATTGTGAGAGTGCAGCTCCTACTCCTAGTGTGGAGGCATCCACCTCTACGATGAATGGTAAATCTAGTTCAGGATGGCTCAGGATGGGTGCGGAACAGAAAGCGTTCTTTAATTGGTTGAATGCAGATTCTGTAGAGTTTTCTATTTGGCTTGATGCAAGGAGGTGAGTGGTGCTGAAATGTGACTGTAACCTTGGATGAATCGGCCATAAAAGTTAGAGAATCCCAGGAATCGTTGGAGAGCCTTGACATTCATGGGAAGAGGCCAGTCTCGTACAGCCTTTACCTTGTCAGATTCCATGGCGACGCCTGCTGGAGATATGACATAACCGAGGAACTGCACTTCTTGTAAGTGAAAGGCGCATTTTTCTGCTTTGATATATAGGTGATTTTCTCTCAGTCGTTGGAGGACCTTGGTGACGTGGATTCTGTGAGAAGACAAATCAGGTGAGTAAACCAGGATATCATCAATATATATGATAACAAACTGATTGAGCATGTCTCGGAAAACCTCATTCATGAAGCTCTGGAATATAGAAGGCGAGTTGGCCAGGCCATACGGCATAACCCTATATTCATAGTGTCCTGATGGGGTAACAAAGGCTGTCTTCCACTTGTCACCTTGCTTTTATCCGAATCAAGTTATAAGCACTTCTCAAGTCGAATTTACTATAAATGTTTGCTGACCTGAGTTCCTCTAATGCTGCCACACGAGTGGTAATGGGTAGGCGAACTTCACCGTATGTTGGTTAAGTGTTCTGTTGTCTATGCAGGGACGTAGGCCTCCATCCTTCTTGGATATGAAACTGGAGGCTGCTGGAGAGGTTGAGGAAGTAATAAAACCTTGATCCAGTGCTTCCTGAATGTATTCATTTATTGCCTGCATTTCAGGAAGAGATAGAGGGTAGATACAACCTTTCGGAAGTTTAGCATCAGGTAACAATTCAATTGCACAATCCCAATGCCGATGCGGTGGTAAGCGCTTGGAGGCATTCTTACTGAAGACATCTAGGTAATCATGGTACTCACTGGGTATTTCTACGGTGGTGCTGATCTCAGGACTTTCTATGGTAGTGGAGCAGCAATTCAGAGTTGGTACTTGAGGTTCCTTGCAGGCAGTCAGACAATTATTGTGACAGTATTTACTGTATTTACAATTTACAGTTATTTTAAAATTTCACTTGTCGTCCAGTGAATTTGAGGATCATGATGAACGAGCCACGATCGACCCAACACCAGATCCACTGAGGCATTATGCAACACCAAAAAGGAAATGGTTTCCTGATGTAGGCATCCAACCTTGTTTCACTGGCGTGGTGCATTGACTGCACTGACTCTTTGTCGAGTAAGGTTCCTTGGATGGTGGTAATCTGGTAGGAAACAGGATTCTTTTGACAGGTAATGTGTAGTTCATTCAGACATTTCGAGGAAATAAAATTTCCAGCTGCTCCAGAATCTACCAACGCTGTCATACAGTATTCTTGATTGTGACAAATTATTTTCACAGTGATCAATCGGACAGAGTTTGTAATAGGTTTTATAAAATCCACACTCACCACTTTATTAGATGGTCGGCTGGGACAAGCACGTTGAACATGATTGGCAGCTCCGCAGTAGTAACAGCACTGGTGGCTGCTAGTGTGCGAAACTTTAAAATATAATCATGAATCGTGAGTTTACCCTGGTTAAGTTGAAGGAGATTTTCTTCTGAGGATATAGGTGATGGATCGTGACAGAACACCTCTTGAAAATGTTGTGAAAAACTCTCATACGAAGAAAGGTGAGTGCTTTCTCCAGTCCACAATGCTTCAGCCCATTGCAAGGCGCTGATGAGGTTGCATTTCAAAATGTAAGGTACACTGCATAAGAAATCCTTTACAAGAAGCTTGTTCACCGTTTGACGATTCATAGAGCTTTGCACAGGGGAACTCACTCGTAGACCTTCTATGCTGTGTAATACGGTGTCCAACTCACTTCTCTCTGCAGCATTAGAATCCTCCATACTGAACAGTATGGGTAGAAGGTAAATATGTTGAAGGGCTGTGATTCTGTAACATTCTGTACAGAGGAGACGTAGAGCAAAGGTGTAAGTATGTACAAATGTATTGAGGTGAAGGAGTAAAGGAAGTCAAGAGTCTGTGAATCTTGCAGATAGTGACTGAGGCTGGAATCCTGAGTCTCAACTGCATAGCCTCATATGCAGAGTCCCAGGTGATAGCTCTTTCCTTCAGTGAAGTTACTAATGGTGTTCTCTGTGATACTTAATGTGTTTCTCAATTCCTTTTTCCGTTCCACAGGTGGCGAGAGGCGACGTGTGGCAGCGCTCCTGGTGTTCTGAGGAGACAAGTGCATAAAACAGGTAAGTATACACAGGCAGGTATAATAATGTCCACTGGTTTGCAGCTTGTTGGGAGATCGCTGAGTGGAAGGCTTGACGTGAAGTAGTGAGCAGGTAAGTGACTCTCTGGCACTGAGCTTGTGAACTCTCTATTGGAACACAACGAGATCCGTAATTAGAGCAGGTAAATACAGTGTCTTCTCAAACCTCCGTTAGGATCCAATTGAAGATCTCCTCAAAGCTCGTAGTGAACCTCAGTGCAGAGAAGTGAACATGTGGGTAGTTCGTGGCAGGCTTTTTTCCACTTGTGTGCAGATGATGCATTCCCGTTGGCTTTCAACACTGGTAAGTATTTACTGGTAAGACTTAGAAACAGTAGTTCTTTGTTAATCAGATGTGATACATCGGAAAGGTAAGGTAAAAGGTGTTACCTCGATCACAGCCAATGTGGAACTGGGTTTAAATACACTGTTCTAATTGCGAACAGCTGGCGGTGATTAGAAGTCAGGTGACTGTGAGCGTGTGTATGCGACTGCATTGGGATTAGTGCAGTCCCGTGGCGTGACATTAATGACATTTTAATGGCAATTTTAATTTGTACCACTGAATAAAAGTGGTCAGAAAAATATTCAAGACACTGAAAGGTTATGTTTTCTTGGTTTATGTCAAGTTGTCATAACAAAGGCATCTCATAACAATGTCATCTTCACATTAAAAATTACATACCTGAGTAAATGACACTTAATGACATATGTCATAAACATGCACAAAACCTCATTCATATTCATGATGCATGTCATGTCAGTCTTATGCTCACCCCTTCAAGTAAAGTGTAGCACTCATCATTAGGATCAAGTCAGTTAGAAATACAAAGGGTTCACACAAAACAAGGGGAGTCTGCTTTAAACTTTTATGCATATTTTGAAAGTTTCTTTAAATGCTTGTTTCATTGTTGTGATTATTTGATTTCCTTTTATGTAGATCACTTTGAATTACCATTGCGTATGAAATGTGCTATATAAATAAACTTCCCTTGCCTTAATTGCCTAAAAAGGGCATTAATGCTTTCCAGACCCAGGAGGTGATCCAAAAGTATGTCCTCTGGGAGGCCAACATAGCATAAGGCAGAGTTAAATGACAGCCAAGCGGTTTCTGCCAAGCGTTCAGATGCAGGAATAACTATCTGAGAGAAGTAGACTGGTTGAAACAGCACATAGCACATTCATAACCTCAAACAAACCTTCTCCCATACTATGCCAGTTCTGGCCACCAGGGGTGATCTTATAGCAGTGAGAAGGTTTGACTGGCCCCTTGTGGCCACTGAGGTGAGGGGGGAGTGGCATGGGTGAGTATTTAATGACAGAATTTTCCTTTTGGGTGAACTATACTTTTAAATGAATGTTGGGCTCCAATGCCCCCATTTCTCCAGGGCCAAGTTAATGATTTTGTCATTAGTGATTGAAATTTTGCATAATTTTACTGATTCGTTCAGCAAAATAAATCTTTTTGAGTAATTTCATTCATTTGAGAAAATTATAATCACAATTTAATGGTTACTTCCCCAACACATGTACTACGTATGCACATTGATCACACTACAAACAATACAAAACTATAACGATACAAGAAGCAGAAAAGATTGTTTACCTGGGTCTTTAGTCTATGATTAGCTCACCACACCTCTAACAAGTCTTTAGGTGCGTTCGATATGCACTACACTAGCCTGCCACCGGCTGGCGAGAGCAGCCCCTTGCAGTCGGGGAGGAAAGACACGGCCGTCAGGTCGGACACTTATAGGTTTCCGTGGTGACTTTTATGTAATGCAATATGACGTTTATTATGTGTATCTTTGTTTTGTAGTTAGCTATAGGACATTTTTCAAATAAAAGCAGTTTGATCAGTGTAGTGAAGCCTCTCACAACATCCATTAAAAAACGGCCTGACTATTTTTTTACTTTTATACAATACGACTATATATTCAACATATCGCCTAATCATCATTTTCATCATTAATGTTTTGTTATAATATCAGATATTCAATATAAAGATTGATTACATACAGGAACTTTTTTATGAAAAAATACACAGCAGACATTTGTGCTTGTCATCATAACCTGACCAATGAGAATAAAGTGTGTCGTCCTCAAGTCTTTCGCAGGCGGTTTGATGGCATATGTGATCGAAAGGCGGCTGCAGCGCCGATCAAAGTCGGACAAATGATCTTACCAGAATGCATCGTTTTGTAAGGCGGCAGGCGATTACTTGCGGAGCCGTTTCAAGTCGAACACCTTTTGAGTTTGAGTCATTCAGACATTCATCATATGACAACCCCATAAATTTACCAAAATTTTTTTTGCCAAATAAGCAAACATTAGAAAAAGTCTATTGCCGCTAAATCACAAAGAAAAGCTAATCACTAATTTCTGTATACATCCCTGATGGTGTTTTTCCAGAAGGCTTGACACCTTTACTAGTGTCATACTTGTATATATTTGTGTACAATCAAGATTGGCATTAGGAAGTTTTATTCAGATGGTATAAATTAAGTTCACAGGTTGTGCCCAACTTCATTTGAAACAGTAGTTTTGCCTCGGAAATGCACGTGAAATCTTCACACTGTTAGGCCCTAAAAATTTTTCTTTCTTTTTTTTTTGTTTGAAAGAACTGAACTGAATTTCAGTAGTGTATACAGCACATCAAGGAAAGGAAAGCAAATAAAAACAACCCCCATTGTCTTTATTTAATTAGACATTTTACAGTAGTCACTCTTACAGTAGCTGCCTTGTTTTTCTTTTCCCCCATTGTTTCACATATTCTATCACATGGATCAATGCAAAGGAAGAAATATATATATTTATATATGAACGCCCAAAACAGGAAATTTTGGCAAGATATTATAATAACATGATTTCAGCCCTGTGCATTCAACAGGGTGAATGTTTGGTTCATACATGGCAATTCAGTTGAGTGGGCTATGAATCTGCAAAAAGAAAAAAAAACATGGTCGCATGAAAGAGGAACCATATTTAAAACCTATTCAAGTTCTTCAACTTGAATTTTTCGTGCCGATTCCAGAAATGATCAACAACTCAGTGTTTGATATGTAACTATAAACGGCACACAGGTATTTCCCAATGTGCAAGAATGTCTTTTAGATGCAAAACGCACTGAACATGAAAAAACAACAACAACATCACCAACAGAAAAAAAACAAAAACAAAAAACATTGCAACTACATTGTCGAGGTCACTTTTAAGGGATGCTGTTTGTCTACTGCCATCAAACACTTGAAACTGCCATGTATTGGACCCAATACTGAATAAAAGTGTGCAAGGAATACAGTCAGTGAAAGGTGTCAACATGCATCATATTCTGGAAGGAAGTAGCTGCAGAGCTCACAGAAAGATTGAAGAAAAGCTGTTTCCGAGGCTCCTTGGTAGAGGCTCATTCAATAGTTCAACAGAGAAGATGGAACTGGTTTCAAATCAGAACAATTAAAACTGTTAAAGCCTTCCTGCTGGAAACACCAACTGTTACTTTCTCTAATATGTTTTCAAACTAATTGGCCACAAAGCATTTATCTTCATTGCTAATGGAAAGCTTATTTGAGTTTGGACCATTCTGGCTTTGAAGGCAAGCAGCTAATCAATTACCAAACCAATGCTTCGTTCTGTGAAAACCTTTCCAGATCTGCCGGGATCTATTGCAACATTCACCCTGCGACATTATATAAGATGCAGCAGAGCTCAGCTTGACGACTGGAGCCTGGCTCGTCTGTCGGGCTTCCGGATCCATGTCCTTTATCCATCAAGAATGAAAAGGGTAAAGACAGAGGACGGTCAGCGTATGGCACGACGAGGCCGAGAGCTAGTGTGGCACCAATACAGTGAAGAGAAGGGATGCAGCGTCCAAATGCTAACACTGTTCACACACACACACCTCCCAAAACTGATCCATTAATGAGTGAATCTCAACAAACCTAGAACCCCAAAATCAAAGTCCAGCCTCATTTCAGGACCACAAAGATTTTTAAGCATCTGATTCTTATCTCAGTATCTGAACCTCATCAACAGCGAGGACTCAAATCTAATATGTAAATTGCGGCTATAGCAGAAGAGTGGGATTCTTATTTTTACAGTCAAAAGAACTTGTGTGATAAACGTGCCTACCAGTAATGAAATCACGCCATAATGCAAAAAAACAAACAAACAAACAAACAAACAAAAAAAAAAACTTTAAAATGGTCCCAAAGTGGGCTTTTTTTTTAATTTATGCAAAAATCAGTTTTGATTTTGGAGTGAGATGCACCCAAGCACACTAACATGGCTGTGTTTGAGACGAGCTCTCCACAGTAAAATACATTCTGCATCAGGACAGAGCCAGTGTTCCCCGCAGGACAGGACAAGAGTGGCGCCGGGGTCAGGAGGGGTCATTACAGCAAACTACTAATCTGTACACACACTCATCACTGGTACGGAATATCTATGTGGAATTGATTTCTCAATTCACAAACGGTTGATCCAGAAATAAAATAAAGAAAAACAGCAGCGTGTCCGTGGTGTCCTGTGGTGCGTCCGGGCTGGTCTAGCTGTTCTTGAGCAGCAGTCTGTCTTCAGCCGAGGGGAAGCAGTGCAGCTGGCAGACGTCTGGAGCCAGCAGGCCGCAGGAGCGCAGGTCCACGCTCTGTAACGAGGCGCAGCGGCGCAGCAGCGGCAGACACTGCTCCGTCACCTTCACGCAGCCTGAAACATAGCAGCACAGTCAGCACTTTCAAACACCTGCCTCCAGAGCACTTACACTGTGATACCATAAAGCCACACTGTAAATCACCACCACCAGTTTAATTATGTAAAGCAGTGAAACTGCTGCAGTAAAACCTAGGGGTGTCAACAATAATCGATTCGGCGATGCATCGCGATGCGGGGCATGAACGATTCAGCATCGATGCGGCAA
>JAUMHP010000074.1:19576-56191 GCA_032361065.1 Enteromius trimaculatus | reverse complement strand
ATTAATGACGATTAATCGTTTGACAGCACTAATAAATAAACACATATATATTTTTAAGATATTTACAAGTATGTTAATTTAATTAATATTCCATATATTTATTACATACATTTTTTTCTAAAGTCTATACATGTGTGCATTTATAAATACATAATAAATACACACAGTTCACACACATTATGTAAACAAAAACCTTTATTGTGGATGCGACTAATCGTTTGACAGCACTCCTGTTTTTACATTGATAGCCTACAGCAGCAGAAGCAAAACGACAGCAAAAATAACAGACTAAGGTCTCGAAGAAGAGTTTGAGTAAGTGTGAGCAGAGTTAGATGTTTGTCTGACTGAGCGTCTAGCATTAGCAGCTAACACACACATACACACACACACCGGCTCCCTCTACAGCTGCTGTAAAATACATCACGCACTCCGCACAGTCTCCTGTAAAACAAACCAGCGTAGTCAGATCAGGGCTAGATTGGCTCGGGTTTGTTGTTAGCGCAGAACAGAGCGAAGATGATCAAGCTTTTCTCGCTAAAGCAGCAGAAGAAGGACGAGGAGTCCGCGGGAGGACCGCGAGCCGGAGCCGGCGGAAAGAAGGCGAGCGCGGCCCAGCTGCGGATACAGAAGGGTACGAGAACCACCAGCGCCTCAGACCTTCATTAATCACACATTCACTCACTCTCTCTCTCACACACACACGAACAGATACACAGCTCTGTCGTGCTTTCAGACCAGAATGTTCAAAGACATGTTCTCGTAACGATGATGAGTGAAGGAGGAGAGCGAAACTAGTATTAGCCGCCGCGCTAACATGTATTAGCGCACTCTTTAGTTAGTATGCCCTGTTTTTTTGTTGTTATATACTCGATGTTTGAAACCTTCAGAGCAGTCGCAGGGAGTGAAGCTACTGTCTAAAGTCACCCATCACGGGAGAAAGGCTCGTTTTCTGTCAAAGCAAACTAACGAGTTTCATTCAGAGTCAAAACATTGAGGCCTAGCGTTCGAGTGCGAGTATTAGCCACATAACGAATGTCAGTCCATCGGTACATAGCAATCACCTGGACAGATGTGTGCCAGCATCTGCTAAGGGCTGCTTTGACTCCGTTGTGGAAAGTTTGTCAGTCAGGTAACACAGTTATCTGCTGATTTTACACCATCTTCCTGATCCTGCTGGACTCTTGACAGGTCAGTGAAGAGATGACCAGAGAAAACATGGGGCCTGTTTCATAAAACAAGTTGACCAAATACGCTAGCCTTAAATTACTTAGTCTGACGTATTTTGAACCAAATCGACTGAGAGTAAGCCAGACTTCCTGAAAACCTGGCTTATTTGGTAAACTCACCAGGTTCTGGAACAGGACACTATTACAACTTAAAAATAAAAATAAGCTCAAGGTACAGTTGACCCCAAAATTACTACTCAGCATTTAAAACCTTTAATAATAATAAAAAAGTATTTCTGGCGAGAATCCTTAGAAATAGGGTGGTTTTCTGAGACAATGGTGTTGCATTAAGAACACATGGTTCACATATAAATAACATTGAGCTCTTGGCACTAAAGGTCAGTCACGGTTTGTTGATCACATCTAATGATCCCAGTGTGTGTTTGTTGATCAGAATTTATTTCTAAGTAAAAGCCTACTTTAAATATGTTTATAAGAAGTGATTGGGGTCTCATGGTTTCTGATGTTTTTGAAGCATTAATGCTGTGGTGGACTGCTTGGTTTGCTCATGAAGCTCACTCATCTCTCAGATGATATAAGCACAGAGCAATGTAAGCACTTCATAGAGTCACTCCTACTAAAATTGTTTAGTAATAGCAAAATGAAGCAGTTAACACATCAATAAATGTGACAATATATGAAAGAAAACATAAAATGTACATAAAGTTCTGAATTTACTCATATTTATGTTAGTTTTGAAAAGCCCAATAGTGTCATTATCTAGCTTGAGGCAGGTTACAGTTCAGTTCAGACCATGATTTCTGCTTTTCTCAGTTTATTAAGTAAAATTGACAGTTTGTTTGCCTGTGAGACCTTATTTATCCAGAAAACTTTAATTTTTAGTTGCTATGGGCATTATTGCATTGCAATTGTTACTTTTGCATTAGTAACAAGCCTCCTCAAGCATTACGTTTGTCAGAATTAGATTTTTTTTTTTTTAATCAATACTTTTAATAATGGTGTGACTTGTGCATGAGCAAGACTCTCAAAAAACAGCAAGTGTGAAGCACTCAACTGTGCTTTTTTAAAAGTATTCACAGTTTTTATCAGAAAAAAAGTGTAGTTTTGTGAGTCATGTAGCACTACTGTTAACAAAGAAATAGACCTACATGCTTGTGAATTATAATGCAAATTATTTAAGAGTTGGCCTTCGTTTTTTTTCCATCCCAAGTGGCCATGAACTAATATTGTCTAAAGGCTACTAATGCATAAAAATACTACACACATTTACAGATATTATGGAGACATTATGGGAGGAAAAGCACCCTTACATCAATTATTCTGCTGGAAAATGTGGGTTTAGTGCCGAAATGTCAGTTTTTGTTTTGGCCTGTGTAACTCCACCCACTGACAGTTTACCCAAAATTATTTCAAAGCCCCGGGTTGCCAGTTATATTGCATATATATTGCATCCATTGAATCAAGCAGATCATATATTCTACCTACCTAAAAAGCCTCAGCATTCATCGAGAACAGTACTCTCCAGTACTGTGAATTTGGACTACAGTACTCCATTGAGCCATTAGCTGTCAATATTATATCGCAGCGTAACAGGCTGACATGTTGCTGAGATTCACTCTTATATAAACAAATGTGCATGTAAACAGTCTTTACCACAATCAGCAAAAAGTACATGTCCATATTCTGTAGGCTAGGTCAATAATGTACCAATCTACTAAACCTCTCAGCTTTAATGCGAATGCACTGGAAGTGGATTGTTTTGAAATGGGAACATAAGGAACATGTTAGCCAGTAGGCTACATCAACAATCAGGGCTTCTGCAGCTCTCAAAAATCCTAAATTCATTCTTCTGCTAATGATCGCTTCAATGTACTATCCTAAATCTAGTCAAGGGTGATGTCTCCAGAAAGATAGGGCTCTCTGATTAGATTTAACGTTGGTCCTAACAGATCCTTCATGACAGGACTCATTCATTGGTCGTTGTGCAAGCACAAAGCTTCATGTCTGTGTAAAAGTGAAAGTAATGCTGCTGCTGTTTGTTCTGTGCCAGACATCAATGAGCTGAACCTGCCAAAGACGTGTGAGATTGTGTTCCCTGACCAAGATGACCTGCTCAACTTCAAGCTCATCATCTCCCCGGATGAGGTCTGCAGGCTTGCCTCTCTCTGATCAGAACACACGCCATCAGCACAGATCGCTCCTGCGAAGGCTTGCGCATCGAAAATCAACTCCAACTCACAACCCCATACTTGGTGTATAATTAAAGGGTTAGTTTACCCAAAAATGAAAATTCTGTCATTAA
The DNA here is from genome assembly GCA_032361065.1 of Enteromius trimaculatus. Classification (NCBI taxonomy): domain Eukaryota; kingdom Metazoa; phylum Chordata; class Actinopteri; order Cypriniformes; family Cyprinidae; genus Enteromius; species Enteromius trimaculatus. Next base: position 52,702 of record JAUMHP010000074.1, on the reverse strand, counting down.
TTACCCACCCTCATGTCGTTCCACCCTCATGTCATTCAAGTCCTTTTTTGAGAGCTCAAACAAAAGAAAACAAAAATAATATCAATTTACCCAACCATTCTTTTCCCCTGATTTACGTCTTCCACCATGTTTGAGAGAATCAGAATGCATGCGTACGCTTTCCACTAGGTGTAAACAACGGAAGATTGACATACGCATGTATGATATAAACTAGGCTGATTACATCAAATATGTTAAAGTATGCGTTCCAATGTGATGCGTCTTCAACTATTTTGGCTAGTATATCAGGTGAGAAGAATGGTGATTGATGTTATTTTTGTTTGCTTCACGCATAAAAAAATATTCTCCTAGCATTTCAAAACTTAAGTTGAGCCACTGATGTCACATGGACTGTTTTACAGAAGTTTTTACTACGTTTCTGAACCTGGATCTTTTCAATTGTATTGCTGTCCATAGAGGGTCAGATATCTCTCTGATGCCATCACAAATATTTTAATTTGTGTTCCGAAGAAGAAGGAAGGACTTATGGGTTTGGAATGACATGAGGGTAAGTAATTAATGACAGAATTTTCATTTTTGGGTGAATTAACACTTAAACATTTCAATTAATTATTCCTTTAAAAAATGATTTGCATGTTAAAAAAAGGGACTTTTGAAATGCATTTGTCTTTGAGTCATTCGTTCAAGAGATTTATTCAAAAATACTGATTCATCCAATAATGAAATGAGGCACTGATCCATGCATAAATTCCATGAAATTTTTTGTGAGAAATTGTGAGAAAACTACAACCTCATTAAGGTTATGTCTGCTCCTTTTTGCAGACATTTTGAGTCTGGTTTTTATGTAGCATGCTATTTTTTGTTCATGGTATCCAGGAGCAGTTAAATGTTTTGCACAAGGTAAATGTGTTGTGATATTTAAATAATTTTGACCCACGTTGGAATTGGAATTGGAGTTGATTGAATCTGCGATGCAGGTGTCAGTGGATCTGTGCTGTGGCTCATGCCCAGTCCTCAGTTACTCCCTCTTATATGAACCATCGACATTTGTAATTTTCCCCATTGTTCTTTTGCAGGGTTTCTATAAAGGTGGGAAATTTGTCTTCAGTTTTAAGGTAAACAGCAACTTTGGATTCAGTGAACTAAAGACCCAGATCAGTACCTAACAATGTAATAATATAAGAGTGAGCAGATTAGTGTAGCAGGTGTTGTTGAGAAAATGCACATTCTGATTCAGTTTTAATTTTTATTTTAAACATATTTGATGTTTTCGCATTGGTCTTGGAACTGAAAAAGACCTTATTCTGAAGCATTATATATATATATATATATATATGTATGTGTATATGTGTATATGTATATATGTATATATGTGTATATGTGTATATATATATATATATATATATATGTGTGTACTGAAGTCACCAGTTCTAGTCATTGTGAATGATCTTTTAATAGCTGGCATGATCACTTTTCAACAGTGATTAAAGTGTAGGTGTTTCTCTTCCAGGTGGGACAGGGATACCCTCACGACCCTCCTAAAGTAAAATGTGAAACAATGGTCTATCACCCCAACATTGACCTGGAAGGCAACGTCTGTCTAAATATTTTGAGGTATGGTGTGCAATTCTTACAGTCAGCTGTTATGATGTGATAACTGGAATTTGTCCAGTTATCTGCTCAACACAGTCTGATGTCTCCCCTGGTTTAGTGATGGTTATATCACGTCTCCTGAGGCCTGCTGCACACTTCTACTTTCATCTTCTACTTTCATTGCCCTTATCACTTTTTTTTTGTTGTTTTTGGGCCACACAAATTGCTGCTTCCAAGATGCTAGAAACAGGGTTTATTTTTTAATTTGATCTGGTGATCAAAAAACCTTCACCACATCAAACCATGTCAGTTATTTTATTAAGGCAATGGAGGTTTTATTAGGATGAGATAAAGCATGTCACCTACATGAGTGATTTAATTTCATAATAATACACATCACAATCTAGTTATTCTTAATGGAAATATGTTTTTTTTAAATAATTAAATTCCAGGGAAATCTTACAGTTCTCAATATTCTTTATATTCTTGAACTTTTGATATCAGAGTAAAAATACTACGTCTTTATGGTTTGAATGTTTTCCAGCTATTAAAGACAAATAAGCAGAAGCAACATGCTCTATCAGTAGTTGGTAAATCACATAATGATAATCAAAACGTCACGTAGCATTGCATTTACCTCAAGCAAGTGCCCACAGCTCGAAGTTTGCTGGGGAAATTAAGTCTAGAGAAGTGCAGTTTGCTAAATATAAGACAATATTCTCATTATATTTTACTTTACCTGTTAGTGATATCTTAATTATGTTTAAATGTTATAAAACATGTTATGGCAGCCACTGTTTAAGTGATTATATTTCAACAGCAAATAGAAATTTTGTAATTTAGTCAAATTATTTTATAATTTAGTTAAATTAATTTAAAAACTACATTATGAAAAAATGTTAGCATACAATTTAGGTTGAGTGTTATTTATTTAAAAAAAAAATAGTAATTGAATTTAAATTTGGGCTCTGTAGTAAATGTATGTCTGTTAATGTCATACATACTAGACTCTGGAGGGCGCTCTGGCGCAGAAACTCCACACGTTACTCGTTAAGGAAAAAGAAGATAGAAATGTTTAAGCGGATATATTAAGAAAATAAACACAAAAATAGTGTTTTTTAAGTCATCTTGAGTATTTTTCATAAGAATAAAGTATAGTTATTTGACTTTGACTAATGACTAATTAACTAATTGACTAATGTTATAAAGTGTGTCCAACATAATCAGTCAGAGCCGTGTTTGGGTGGAGCCTCTCTGGAAGCACTTTATATTCTAATTCATTAATATTAAAGCTTTTTAACATTATTAAAAGTACATACTAAGTGACTGGTAATATCTCTGTCACGGAAAACACAAGTGGTTTGCAGTGAGTTCACAGTTTTAATGTATATGTTTGCTTTTATTTTTTTTTTAAGATCTGAGGTTAACAGATCTGTCGTTGCTTTCAGTATGACCACAAAATAAGATACTTAAACTCACATTAAACACGTTTAACATTGAATAAAGCACATAATCACCTGACATTATCTGCTGTGTTGCGATTTGTATGATGTTGTTCCAGCCGCAACATTATAGAAATAGAAACAATTTTGAGAATCGAAATTTTGTTTCATTGTTGTGACTAGTTAGGACAAAACCTCTGATTAACGTGGAAAAGATCAGTAAATCTTTTGTTAACAGCAGCTTTGTTAACAGGCTCATACACACCTGCTTCTATAGTAACACCTTATTGTTATTGTGCATGACAGAATGTGACCAGAGAATAACGGGGGTAAATGGTGTAAAGTTTTAAAGAACTGTCATTCATGTAATGAAGTATCATGGTGTGATCATGAAAATCAACAGTCCCTTTCTGTTTCAGAGAAGACTGGAAGCCAGTGTTGACGATTAACTCCATCATATACGGACTACAGTATCTGTTCCTGGTAAGCTGAGCTCTGTGTGGTGTTTAGGCCCCTCTTGTCTTCTCTGGTGTCTCTCACTAACACCGCTGGTCTCTGTCCAGGAGCCAAATCCTGAAGACCCCCTTAACAAAGAGGCTGCGGAGGTGTTGCAGACGAACCGGCGGCTCTTCGAGCAGAATGTCCAGCGGTCGCTGCGCGGAGGTTACGTGGGAGCCACCTACTTCGAGCGCTGCCTCAAATAGTCCCGCGCTGCGGCCCTCACATCCCAGAATGCATTTATCGTTTACATGCGCTGAGACGCACTGACCGACACACTGACCGCACACAGGAGGGGGGCTCGGGAAGGCCGGTCAGTGATTGTTGCTCAGAGAATTCAGTCGTATTTTGCCACTATGCTGGTACCCACTGTTTATTTTTGCTGAGATTCACATGCTAACTTATCCTCCCACTCACAGAGAGCGAGACAGCCCACGACAGATCATTACACCCGCATTCATTACCCGGGGTCGAGGACCGGTTCGTCTGGGCTTCGGCCAAACGGCCTCGAGTCGCTCATCTTCAACTAATCACTCGTTCTTACCTTCGCGTGTAAAAAAAACGCGTGCAGCGTGGCCTTCGACCAATTCTGATAGCGTTGACAAATTGAAACCCCGTTGAAGCTAGAGACCGGCTAACACCAGACCGACAGGATCCGTCTGCTAATTGGGCTGTTGTGAGCATGGGAGACTTACAATGTTTTGCTATAGTTTTCCTGGTTGGGAATGGGTGGGATCGGATTTTCTTGAGGAGGATTGTCATAGGGTTAGAAAGGGTTGCGTTCAATGTTACTATTCTGTTGTGTATATTGAAATCCCAGTTGTTCATGATGACTGCAATATGAATTATGTTAAATAAAATATTGACTTGAATGCCTACATTTTAAGATTAGTGTAAACTACAATAGCAGATTGTCTTAAAAAAAAAAAAACAGCAACAATAAAATGTTTTATCTGACCTGGATGATGATGTGCCTCTACACTTGCACTGATGATCACAAGATGCTCAGAACCCATCCAGCTAAAAAAAAAAAAATGTCATTCCTCCTTTGCTTATCCTACTCTCAAAAGCTGCGGCCTAAACAGAAAAAATCTGATCTGAAACAGCCTTTGATATCTGGGTCACTCTCTGGAAAAGTTCTTCAATTTGTTTTTAAAATGTTTCTGCTGTAAGACAAGCTCAGGAGGTGATGGAGATATCACAAGCTTGAGCGTAGTTTAATAACCTGAAATAAAATACAGAATAGCGTCCTGCAGGTAAAAAAAACCAACATCTTACAACTCTCAGTTGCTTCCTGTCAGCTGAGCAGCCACAGAAGTGCAAGCAGAGGATTGTGGGATATTGTGTGCTGCCTTCAAAAATCCATCAGATGACGATGTTTCAGGATTCGGACAAACCTTTGGATGCTGCCTCCTCAAATTTCAGATGAAAGAATGAGGGCAGTAGACATCTGTCGTTCGCTTATGTGCGGTGTAAAAATTAGTATTTGGTCTTACACATTGCTCTATTGGTTTTGAATTGAGTGATCTATGAAAATTTTGTTTCTTCATATCCTTAGTGAAAAATAGATAAGATGTATGTGACGTATAATTATTTAACGTTTCATGCATTTGTTGATAATCACATGTTCTTGATAAAATGCCCTGCTATTGTACTTTTGCTATACTTAAAGTCTGCTGAATTGGAACTAATTTTGTACTTGATGCACTTTAATTGTAAGTAATGCTGAAGTTCAACTAAAGATACACTGAAGTATATTTTTGCTAAAGCAACACTATTGCAAGCATACTTCACGTACACTTTGAATATCTTGTATTTAAAAAGTGATATTTGAACAATACATTCCTCATCAGGGGTGACACTAAAAATGTTATTTGCTAAATATTGTGCACACGTAGTTCTCCAAGTAAAGTTTAATTATGTTTTTAATTATGTTAGCCAGTGTCAGCAATATAACAGCAAATATTCTAATAGTGTTGAATCATAATTAGTATATACAGTATGAATTAAAAAATGCATTTAAGGTATATTCCTTTTTTGTGTGTGGGCTTTGAACTAGGGATCACCTAATAATATGCTAAATAAAGGGAGATGTATTAAAGTGTATCAAATAGGATTGTCGGTAACCTTTAAACTAAATGTAGTAAATCTGTCTGCCTTATTTTTATTCATTTTCATTTTGAAGAACAATTAATTTTGCTTCACTACATTTCAAAAGCATACTATCTCAGCTGTTACCTTACAGGTTCACATTGTTTTGAAGGGTGTAACTCGTGACCTGACAGATGTCGAGAAGGAAGAATCATTCTTTGGATAAATCAGGTGACCACTGGATGATTGATTTGTAAATTATCTGATCCAGACGGAGTGAGTCGAATCACTGAGTCGGTTCCGTCTGACTCCGTGATGCAGGAATGGGTGTAACCTGATTCCAGAGTTCCGGTGTGCACCTAATAATTCATGTCCCAAACGGTCAGCTCATGAGGGCTCTTTCTGTGGTCACTGCTCTTCATCGAACTCCTTAGGTCAATGTAAACTCTGTTTGAGCTCCTGATCCATGTGACCTTTGGTGCGGAGCAGGCATGGTCTCACTGAGTGAAGCTAATTGAAACTATTTCTCTGTTACCCATATATAATTATATTTCATCATGTATTTTATCAAAGGAAATCGCATAAGTTCATGAGTAAATGTTTTGTTTCCTAAAACGTTTGTGTGTGTACATAGTAATAGGATGAGAGATATGAGGGCAACCCGTGTGCTGCCAGAATAAAGTAACGTTAATGCCACGACTTCAGAGCATATTTTCTACTCACAACATTAATTTAATATTTAGCAATATTTCAATTCAATTAATGTAAGCTTTCCATATTCCAAGCTCATTGTGCATTGTGCACGAGCGCCATCTTACAACAGTGGACACGAGCGCTGGTCATAACACATTCCAGCGATAGATCGCCTGCTATTTAACACAGACCAACCAATTTATTATGGAATTGAAATGTTTCTTTCTTTTAGGCACATTTAAGCAAAATTGTTTGTTTTTATTGTGAGTGTAGACCTAAATAAAAGTAAATCCACACGACCCCCCCGGAGCATCTCGTGGAAACATTCGTGCTGAATAGGCTTATGGTGCGTTTCAGTTTCATTTTAAATATATTCGTTTTGGCAAGACTTCTATAATCTTTATAATAAATATCAGCTTTATTTGTCAATTATGCCACATGTACAGGACATACAGAATTTTGAAAATGCGTTACTCTCAGGCCCTTGCTGGATAACAGATAAACATTAAATACAAAAAGAGTTTTAAAAAAAAATAATTAAGTAAAAATTTAAATAAATACAATTATATATATAACAAAAAAAGCAATACAATATACAAGTAAGGGCACATGGCATTGATTGCAGGCCAGACAGAGTAGTGCAAATCTAGACAAACAAAAAAAAGTGCAAATGGAGCTTGTAAGTATGATAGAGTGCCTTGTAGCAAACAAAAGTATTATGAGGTAGTCAGCAGTCCAATGCTACACAAGCAAGCATGGCCATGTGAATGTAATAAAATACACACTGTAACAAATGGCACCCTAAGATAAAGTGTAACCAAATCGTATTTCTGATTAGTACTGTAACTAGCTACTGTCCACCCAAAACTGACTACAACTGTACAGAAATCATTTCCGATCAGATGGAGCGAGTGAGCCCCTGACGTCTCTTGCGTTATGTCGTCGGATAGGCGGAGTCTCTGACGTCAGCGCGTGATATCGTTCCGCGGGCGGGAGTTCGGCGCGGCCTTTTTCTCGCGACAGCGGCTGATGAGAAGAAGAAGAAGAAGCGGCGGCGCACCGCGGGAACTGCTCGTCTTCGGTATTAGGCGTGGACGCGACTCTGACTCGACTCTCCCGACCCCCGTCTCCCGTCAGAATGGAGCTGATCACAATCCTCGAGAAAACCGTGTCTCCAGGTCAGTTCCGCGCATCTACGTTTCCTCACGCGTGGGATCCAGATCGCGTTAGCGGGCGGCTAGTACTGTGCAGGCCCCGCGACGCGCCTCGCACGCCGCGCGAACAGCTGCACGATCACACAAACATATAGTTAACCGATTCGGACTGTCGATGCGAGCCGCCGACGCGCGCATCAAGCGTCAGCAGCGGCGTCGCGTTGGACAGCGAGCGTTTGCCGGCCTGCGCGGTGGTCAGTCCCTGCTGCGCACAGTTAATGTGATTATGCGCCTGCTTCCGATAACGTAAAGCTGTTCGCCCGGTGTCGCCGCGTGTGGTTTGTCAACTCGAGCTGCCGAAGTTATTAGCAAGTTAGCATGCTAGTCAGGAAGTGGCTAGCCGTTAGCATGCCTAGCGCTCAGTCATCCCCTGCGATGTGCTTCAGAAAGTTTTAGAGTTGAGGCGTGCGCTTGGTTACGGGGCTGTCTTCGGTTCTTTGACGCGCGTGAGGGAGGGGGGGGGGGTTCACGAGAAGTGGCGCGATGATCGCCGGGCTACCGATGCGCGCGGGCCGCGTTTGGCGGGAGTCTGTCACTTCCCAGAAATATTCGTTCATTCATGGCTGTGATTGATTTTCAGATCGGAATGAGCTGGAGGCGGCGCAGAAGTTTCTGGAGCAGGCGGCCATCGAGAACCTGGTGAGGAAACCACTCCTCAGTCTACTGTGACCTTTGACCTCTGCACTCATTCTCAGAATGTTTAGACTCTGTCCAGTCAGTGTCCGTGTCTGCACAGGACCGGCTCCAGAATCTAATCTCTGCGGGTTCTCATATGTTCCGGTTCTATGCTAAGCACCCTCAGGTAAAGCTGTATTAATGGCATGTTATTGCAGGTTTGGTAAACCATCCAGTGTGGTATGGTTTGTGCTTAGGACAGTGGTTTATATTTAAATGTGTTTTTGCCATATTAAGGGGTGTAGCTAATCACAGACATGTTTATTTCTTGAATCAGGCATTTTAGAACCCACTCAGCTCCAGCACGAATCATCTCATTATGAGGAAGTGTAGATGTGATGTAAATTAGGTCTGTTTTGCAGCATAGAGAATTTTGATAACACATCTTTGTGAGATTGCGATGAACAAAAATGAGTGACAGCATTTTAGTGATTTATAAACAGCGCTCTTTGTGTCACAGCAATGGACAAGACGTGTATATAGTTACCGCATTCTCACTGATTTGAAAAGCACCCTCAATTGAGTTGATTCTGGAGATGAGCCCGGTGCCGTCCATTACTATTGTCGTTCATCTTTGTTATAATGTATCTTTGAGAGATCAAGATGAGCTTTGATGTGTCACTTGTATAGTTTTAAATGGGGGACGGGGGCACCATTTAACATGGCTGATCAATTGCAGGAAGACCCACCTTCTGAATGCCGTTAGAAGCTCTGTTACCATTGAAACAGTCAGCATTTTCAAATGTGTCTAGGACTGCACATGTGCACTGGCTGATATTGAATGAGAAATCACCTTTTTTTATAGCGCAATTTGAGCAAAGAAATAACATTTATTGCAGAGTTGTCAGATTTCAAATATGAAATTTAGTTGCCAGAGTTTGAGGTTTTCCCCTATACAAAGAGATAGAAACTGCGCTTGGAGGCATTTCAAAGATGGCCGCCAAGTGACACGGCTTTGGTTATAATCAGTGAAGTTCTTTACACCGAACAATGAGTCTCTTACATCACGACTACACTTGTTGTAATGTGGTGATTCATTTTGACTTAAGAAAAACTTGACTAAAGAAATTTGAGCAGGAAGTTTCTAGTATAAATGCCTCTGATTGGCTGTTGTTCAAGAAATCAACAGGTGTGTGTGATTGGCTACATTTCTCAACACTAAAACATGCTGAAATAGAAACTGATCTCCATGGTGCACTGGATAGTTTGCCAAATCTGCAGTGAAATGGCAGTAATACAGCTTTACCTGAATGTGCTGTTGAGCGACCGTTCTCTGCATCGCCCTGGCCGTCCTTCACTCACTGGACGAGGCTCTGGAAGCTGCGCCCTGACACATTTGAATTCTTGCCAAGCCCTTCCACTGTTTGCATGCTGCACCTAGTTCTAGTGTTGCGGAGGGAATCGTAACGGACGTTATGGCAGCAGATTAAATATCTGTCTGTGTTGATTTCAGCCGACGTTCCTGGTGGAGCTGTCCAAGGTGTTGGCTAACCCTGGGAACACGCAGGTGGCACGAGTCGCTGCTGGCCTGCAGGTCAAGAACTCATTGACCTCCAAGGATCCGGATGTCAAGACGCAGCACCAGCAGAGATGGCTGGCCATCGACGCCAGCGCCCGGCGGGAGATCAAAAACTACGTGAGCACAACCTTCATAGAATAGGGATCATATGAATGTTTGTGCATGTAAATATTTTTATATATTCGTGTGTGTTTGTATAGACATTATGGGTCGGTTTCCCGGTTAGGTATTAGAACTAAGCCAGGACTAGACCTTGCAAATTTAGGACATTTAAGAATTTTTAGAAACATGTCTTAAATAAATGCATTATCTGTGAGCATTTTAAGACCAAACAATGGCAAGTTTAGACCGCTCTTAACATTTATTTTAATCCAGGACTAGTCTTAAACCCTGTTCGGGAAACTGCCCCTATAAATACAGTACACACACGTAAACATTTATTTTAGGTGCAGTTAATCACAATTAACATTTCACAGAACTATTTTTTTTTTTTTCCCCTCAAGTTATGTATTAGAATTAATAAACTATTACACTGTACAGGTTACTGTGATTTTTAACTGATTAATTGCCCATCGTAGAAATTAGGATCATAAATATGTTGCCACAGTGAATCTGCATATTAATGTAGCATCAACATAAGAGCAGCGTACTTTGAGTAATCAAAGCCCGCATCCACAGCACTTAATTGATTTTATTTTTAAATTGCTAGTGTTATGCTCAAATTGAAGCTTAAACATTAAAATTGAAAGCTATATTTCTTAACTGTTATGTTCTCATCTTAATTCAATAAATTATCCTGAATGTCACTGGCTTTATGCAGCAGGTGTTTGTAGGTTACCACCTTGTTTTCACAAAAAGGGGACTTATTTGTACTTGTGCACTTATGTTCATTTATACACTTGTTTGTTTTTAGTGTAAGAACATTGTGCAAGTTTACATTGTTAGTGGCTTATCAACACACGTCCAGTCTAAAAAGCACACTTTTATGTGCTTGTCAAAGAATACCATAAAACAATAATGCCACTTTCTTAATGGGTTTTTATTCATCTCTGTTGGGATAGTTTCTAAACTTTGTTTACATCTATAGAATCACTGTACATTTTAAATGAGGTATTGCATTTCATTGGAAGCTTGTTTTTACAGTGTGAGGCAAAAGTTCACATCTTCTGTTGGGGAATTTGACGACTGCTGTTTGACTGCTAAATGTGAACTATTGTATTTGACAAAGAGATACTTTACAGAGTGCTTACTGCTACATTCTGCCTTAAAGAGTGTGACTGAATAGAGTTCAGAGTAGCTGATATTTACTAATCCGACAGTGTAATCGTACATTCACACCAGACGAGTGAATAAATCGGACGCTTGAAAATTTTTAGTTTACTCGCTTCATTCGCACGTGAAATTCACTTTACAGCTAATGCAAATTCCTGTCATGGGAGGGGCTTCTGGCAGGTAGTTCCAGTCTCTGTAGGGGTTAGACATGAGGTAAAATTCGTTTTGAGAATATCAATAGGCAAACTTTGATTTAATCAAGTATTTATTTCCTTTTATATTAATGTACGAAGCTGTGTCATACAGCTCCTCCACATACAGTGACACTTTTGTCCTCCATAGTTTCGTAATTCTGCCACCACTTGCTAGTAATCACGTCACTATTAGAGAAAGCTGCAGATTTGTTAATGTTCAGATCTTTCAACTTGTGCGATTCTGCTCTGAACGCTCAATTCATGCCGCAGGATGTGTAATCGCGTCTTGCATTGACTTAACATGTAAATCACTCGCGCTTAATTCTTCTTTTATATCTTGTGTGAACGCACCATGAGAGGGGCTGGTGCGGCCCATTGTGTGCTCTGTCCATCTCGTATTACTCTTTAAAGGGTGATTACAGCAGTCAGGTGTTTCTGACTGATGCTCTTGGTTGGCTAAGAGTGTGTAGCGCTCACAGGACGACTTTTTCAGCAGCGGTTGTGGTCCCATGCAGGTTCTGCAGACTCTGGGGACAGAGACGTACCGGCCCAGCTCTGCCTCTCAGTGTGTGGCTGGCATCGCCTGCGCTGAGATCCCTGTCAACCAGTGGCCCGAGCTCATCCCTCAGCTGGTGGCCAACGTCACAGACCCCAGCAGCACTGAGCACATGAAGGAGTCAACGCTGGAGGCCATCGGATACATCTGCCAGGACATCGTGAGTCCCACCCAGCACACTCTCGCTACCTGTATTTCCTACAGTCTGTTTGACTGACCTTGCCAACGCTTTGACAGGACCCTGAGCACCTCCAGGACAACGCCAACCAGATCCTGACGGCCATCATCCAGGGCATGAGAAAGGAGGAGCCCAGCAACAACGTCAAGCTCGCCGCTACCAACGCCCTCCTCAACTCGCTGGAGTTCACCAAAGCCAACTTTGATAAGGAGGTACTGCTGCCCTTTGCTTACGAGTACAGGGGCCCGTGCTCTCTAGCCCCTAACTCGCTCTCATTCTTTCTCTCTGCAGACGGAGAGACACTTCATCATGCAGGTCGTGTGTGAAGCCACGCAGTGTCCAGACACCAGGGTGAGTCTCCTAGATGCACATGCGCGCACACATGAATGTGGATCTGGTAATGAGTGTGTGGTTTTGTCCTGTAGGTGCGAGTGGCTGCACTGCAGAACCTGGTGAAGATTATGTCCTTGTATTACCAGTACATGGAGACATACATGGGCCCCGCGCTGTTTGCTGTAAGTTCTCTGAGCATCAATGTTGACCGTTTGCTGTACAACAGAGCCCTAACTGAGCTCTGCATTGTTCAACAACTGTTCACTTTCCCACTGCGTATAGCTAACACATTTCTATCTGCCCGTTGACAGCGTTACCCAAAGTTGCCCTGTGCTTTGTGTTAGTTCACCCAAGAATAAAAAATGAATTTTCCCATCCTCAAAAAGTAGCCACAATATCCAAAAGACAATGTTTTAAAGAATATTGCAAGTAAATTGCATTTGAAAGTCAGTATGGATCTGCAGACTACGTTCTTTAAAATATTACATTTTGTCTTTAGCCGAAGAGGTAAAAAAAAATTTTTTTATAAAGGTGGGGCTGGGCGATGTGGCCAAAAATTAACTCTTTGGCGATAAATGTCTTTTAATATAATTAAACCTATTTTTCATTTCCTTTTTTATGTTAAAGGCAGGTTGCTCTAGTGTAAGTTTAACTCTGCGTGATGCTCTTTAACTTCTCTTTGGGTGCATAAACATTATGCTGAACATTTACCAAACTCCTTGTTTTATGAATTTAGATCATGAAAATTATCATTATTTATGCATCTCCCAGCCTTACATACTGTTTTAAAGCAGCTTGAGGCAAGTAAATGATGGCAGTTTTCATTTCTGACCAGACTATTGCTTAAAAGCGAAGTCGCCATGGGTTGTGTCTTTAACACATGATTTATGGGTCCTGGGGACAGCTGTAGTCATCCGTTCGTGGCTCTCTGATGGTGGATGTCAGCAATGTGCTTTTTCTTCAGATCACAATAGAGGCCATGAAGAGTGACATAGATGAAGTGGCCTTGCAGGGAATTGAGTTCTGGTCAAATGTCTGCGACGAGGAGATGGACCTGGCCATCGAAGCCACTGAGGTGAGGCTGTCCTGGTGTCCTGTGCAGTCTGCTGCTCTGCGCACGCTCTTGTCCTGATTCATGTTTGTCATCTGTCTGCAGGCCTCTGAACAGGGCCGTCCTCCTGAGCACACAAGCAAGTTCTATGCTAAAGGAGCTCTGCAGTACCTGGTGCCCATCCTCACACAGACGCTCACCAAACAGGTAAAGCTGGTCTGGACTCGTTTCCAGACACTGTGTGCAGTGACTTCCTTCTGAGTAAATCAATACACTGAACCAAAATCAAGTAATCGGTTGCTTCTCATGCTAAAAACTAGGTCTTTGAAGTTAAAACTTGTTTAGTTATTTAAAACAATTTGACTACAAAACCAGTAAGTGGTAGTTATTTAAGTGACAAATCAAAACTATGGCAAAGCCACCAAATCGCCCAACACAAGTGGAAATTGACCTATTAGGTGCATTAATCAGCTCACGGTGTTCTTAAGATGTTCATGGCTGTGTTTTATAGCTGATAGAAAACCGCTTCATATTTTGTTTTCATTATTTGATAAATCCTTGTGCTGACATTTCATTTTTATTTATAGTACCTGATGCTGCTCTTAATATTTGGCCTCAAGGGCTACATTCAGACAGGCAAAAGGTTTTATTTATTTTTTCTCGAATGAACAGCACAAACGCATGTAGTCTTTTTTTTCCAGTTTATTTTTTTAATTAAAAGATTCTGATTTGTGCCATACATATTACTAAGATTGGGTTGAGACCTGGTGTTTCTGCTTTCTGTCACGGTAAAAAAATTGTCTGTGTTCGGTACCGATACCAGTGAAAATCCATGGTTCTCGCTACCAATTACGGTACCAAATCAAAAAACACAAAAGCATGCTAATAAAAAACAAAATATATGTATATGTGTGTGTGTATGTGTATGTATGTATGTGTGTATGTGTATGTATGTATGTGTGTATGTGTATGTATGTATGTGTGTATGTATGTATGTATAAAAATCAATGCCATTCCATACGCATTTAAAAATGTTAAAGGTTTTTCCACAAGTAATTAAAGTATGTAAAACGGTAAACAAGTTTCACCTAAATTTAATTTGTCTTTTGAATCCAATTTTTTCATTTTGAATTTCTATTAATGAAATTTGAATTTTATTTCTTAGTAAATAAAGGGGATTTACTATTAAAATTAAAAATACATATTTTGTGGTTTTATTTCTTAAAAAAAAATAAACTGGCTTTAATTTTTTTTCAACCAATGTTAGTCATAGTAGTAGCCCATCACATGCATTATTCTCAATATTACTAATACTTCCAGCACTGTCTCTGTTTTAACATTCAATAATACAGAGAACATACAGGATTCATATTTAAATCAACTTTTGTGGCTTAATATTTACAAATACTAGTACATTCTGTTAAACTGGATTCTGTTTTTTTTTTTTTTTTTTTTTTCATGTGTTTTTTGCATCACTTAAATTATGAGGGTGTACGCGTCAAGAACTGGGTTGACCAGGTACTCTGTACCACCACTACTTAAAACATCATGGTACCAGTGTTTATTTTATTTTTATTTTTTAGTGCAGTTTTGGTACTGAAGTACAGGGTCTTTTGACAACACTAATGATAGTATAATATTTCTCTGAAATATAAATGTGAACGTTAATATTGATCTCAGTTTAATGCTGCTGTCTGGTCACTGTGGAATGTGTCTGAGGGAGCTCTTGTTGTGTATAGGATGAGAACGACGATGATGACGACTGGAACCCATGCAAGGCTGCGGGCGTGTGTCTGATGCTGTTGGCCACGTGCTGCGAGGATGACGTGGTGCCCCACGTACTGCCCTTCATCAAAGAGCACATTAAGCACCCAGACTGGCGCTACCGTGACGCCTCTGTTATGGCCTTTGGCTCCATCCTGGAGGGCCCCGAACTCAATCAGCTCAAGCCACTGGTCATCCAGGTGAGGCCCAGTGCTGGGCTCTGTTTGTGTTTTTTTGAAAATGGCTCTGTGTGTGACATCGGGTGTGTCTCCGCAGGCCATGCCCACCCTCATCGAGCTGATGAAGGACCCCAGCGTGGTGGTGAGGGACACCACAGCCTGGACGCTAGGACGCATCTGTGATCTGCTGCCAGAGGCTGCCATCAATGAGGTGTACCTGGCCCCACTGCTGCAGTGCCTGATCGAGGGCCTTGGGGCCGAACCCCGTGTGGCCTCCAATGTCTGCTGGGTATGTACACAGGATTTGTTCTTGCACTGGTGAGCCTACCTGTGATAGGAGACTTACAGATGCTGTTTTCAGGCTTTCTCCAGTTTGGCTGAAGCGGCGTATGAGGCCACAGATGCTGCTGATGATCAGGAAGAGCCCAGCACATACTGCTTGTCCTCCTCCTTTGAGCTCATCGTCCAGAAACTGCTGGAGACCACAGACAGGTAAACTATGAAGGGGTCAACAGATGACAACTTAAAGGCATAGTGCCTGCACCATTGATTAACAGAGACATGCAGGATTCATTTTTACATCTACTTTTGTGGCTTAGTATTTAAAGATACTAGTCCATATCACGATTTGATTATAAGTTTAATGATCCACTTTTTTCATAAAACAATTTCACAAATTCTGTGATATCCTGCTTTTAAACTATAAATTCAGGGTATAGTTAATGATATGACTTTCATTTTCTGTGAACTATTCCTTTTTAAGATGAGATTAAATCATCTCAAGCTGTAGATTAAATGGAAGTGATCTGCCAGTATGTCCCCTGTTTAGTTTGTAGTTAGGTTTGAGCGCTGTAGGCCAGGGCAAGTGAAGGTGAGTTTGTGATGCTCCTGTAGGGATCTGATTTTGTTGTCTTGGTTTTTTAGGCCAGACGGGCATCAGAATAACCTGCGGAGTGCGGCGTACGAGGCTTTGATGGAGATTGTGAAGAATAGTGCAAAGGACTGTTACCCCGCGGTGCAGAAGACCACACTGGTCATTATGGAGCGACTGCAGCAGGTCCTGCAGATGGAGGTGAAGAGCCTGGGAGTGACGTTTAGTGGGTGCTGATCAGAGTATCGTGAAGGGGCAGAAGCTGTTACAGTAATGTGTATCTTATCAGTTCTGTGATCAGCTGTAAAACTCCATCCGTAGCCAGAGAAACTTTAGGCAATCCCTAAAGTGCTAGCTGAGTAAAGAGAAGATTGAAACGCTTTTATTGATTCAGCGTGACTAAAAAACGCACTGACAACGACTTTTCTGAGGTCTCCTATTATAGTCAAGCCACTTTTATTTATATAGTGCTTTTAACAATACAGATTGTAGCAAAGCACTGAACATTATCAAATAGGAGGACAGAGTGATGGTAATGTATAATGACGAGAATTAAACTATTTATCAAATGCAGAGACTGTCTCTGTAATCAAGACTATGATAGTGACTAGAAATCAATTGTCCATAAAGTACATAATGCAGTGCTAATCGACAGCCTTTATCACTGCTGAGAATACTATGAAATATGTTGTGTGTCTTACTCTGTGTAAGAAGCCACATAATTTCGCAGAAGGAAACACTCAACTGGAGTAAAAACGTCATCAAATGTGGTATTTTCAGATGCAGCAGCACTTATTACACAGTCATAGTTCACTGAGAAGCTGCACCAATGGGTGTCACTAGCCAAGTTTCCATCCAAGGCGTTTTTGCGAAAAAAAATATTTAGCGCTTCAAATATTTTGGCGTTATAGCTGATGGAAATGCGAATTATCGATAGAATTTTGTAAATGTCGATATAGTAAAAAATAGTTTGGTAACACCTTTTAACGCAAATAAATGTAGTATCACATGACAGAACTAGCCTATTGGCAATGTCCGTGGTGTTGCTTGTCAAAGCACCTTAGCCTTTCAAAAGCACATTAAATCATATTCATATTATTGCGTCTAAAATTTTATATATGGTAAAAAGATGAGTTGCCTCTCAAACCTAAATATCTTAATTTGATGTTTCTTTAATACTTTGAAAGTTAAATTTATTAGCTTACTATACTCGTTCAAGAATATTGATATTGTTCAAAACTATTCTAAATATTGTCTGTACATTCACAAAAACGGTCTTGCTTCTGTAAATAATTGGATGCCGTTTTCAAGAGCGCATCACAAGAATTAACTGAAATTCAGCATATAGACTGCTTACTTGTTGCTTTTTTTTTGCTGTTGTTGTTTGTTTGTTTTGTTTTTTGTTAGTGTTCGCACAAGCTCTGCGCTTGATGTGAATCCTCGCGTTCTGTTTATGCTGCTTTTTTCATGTTTAAAATTGATCCCTGGAAACAAATTAAGCTATTTTTAGCTTATGGATCACAGCCACATATCAATTTAAATTTAATTTACTTGTAATTTAGCATAATCTTGTTAGTTAATTAAATAACCTAAATTAACATTCCTATTTCCAATGCAGTCTAATAAAACTAAATCAGAAAAACAAAATCCAAAAAAACTCATTGAACTTGCTATGTTAATGTAGGCCTCCATAATTTAATTTTGTTTTTTTATTTTTATTTTTTTTTTCTCAAATGGATTTAGAACAGACTATTTGCATATGATTTGCACAATAGGTGAAATTATGCATCAAAAAAGCTTAAGGGCAATTTTTATTTTATTTTGCGATTTACACCGAAACTTAGGCGACAACTCAGTTTTTTTTTTGTTGTTTTTTTTTTTAAGGATGACATCTCACACACACCATATGATCGGTGAAAGGCCAGTTGGTTGGAAACAGAAACAGGCTGGAGACGGCAAATTTTGCTGCTTTTTTTTTTAATTTTTTTTTATTTTTTTCGCAAATTTTCTTTGTCTATAACAAAACAGCGTAAAAACTAGATGGAAACTTGGCTACTGAGAATGATTTCTTTGATTTTCTTATTTGCATGGTTACATTGGTTTGTGAAACGCTTCATCTGAAAGCAGGTGATGATTTTATTACTGATTGCATAATTATTTACTGACGAGATGAGCATGACTTTCACGTCTGATTAATCTTGCAGCTCTGGTTTCACTGACTGAACTGAAAATCATAATTGGACTTTTTTTAAATGTGGAGTCATTGTTTCATATGAAAAAAGAAAAACTTATCAAATCATATCTAAATGATCACATATCATTTAGTTAAGTGGAGACTGCTTAGACTAAAAGAAATTTAGTAATCCGTATCGGCTCATCAAAATGATTAACATCCCTGTGGTTCAGGTTTAGTCTCACCTCTTTCAGAAGGAACCTGTCATGTGAGGATGAAGCTTATTTTGGCTCTAATTAAACTCTAATTCAAGTCTGTCTTTTGTCCAGTCTCACATCCAGAGCACCTCAGACAGGATCCAATTCAACGACCTGCAGTCCCTGCTGTGTGCCACCCTACAGGTGTGTGTATCGGTCTGTCAGAGTGTGTGTTAGGGGTGGGCATTTTATAGCCTCAATTATATATTTATTATATTAAAAAAATAGTAAATTTGCATGCATATACAGTAGGTACAGAAAGTATTCAGACCCGTCCTCCCTTCAATTTTTGATTTTTTGCTATATTGCAGCCTTGTGCTAAAAAAAAGTTCATTTTCCCTCATTATTGTACACACATCACCGTATATTGACAGAAAAAACACAGAATTGTTGACATTTTTGTAGATTTGACATGGTCCTAAATATTCAGACCCCTTGCTGTGACACTCATATATTTAACTCGGGTGCTGTCTGTTCCTTTTGATTATCGTTGAGATGGTTCTACACCTTCATATGTCCAGCTGTGTTGGTTTATATAGATGGGTGGCTTTCCTAATCAAGTCATATCAGTATAAGACCTTACTGTTCACAATGCATTATCACAGCAAATGAGAATCATGCAGTCAAGGAAACTGCCTGAAGAGTTCAGGGACAGAATTGTGGCAAGGCACAGATCTGGCCAAGGTTTCAAAAACATTTCCGTTGCACTTGAGGTTCCTAAGAACATAAGTTCCACTTGAGCTGGCCTCCATGATCCTTAAATGGAAAACATTTGGGATGACCAGTACCCTTCCTAGAGCTGGCGGTCCAGCTGAACTGAGCTATCTGAGGCGAAGAGCCTTGGTGAGAGAAGTAAAGACCCCAGAGATCACTGTGGCTGAGCTCCAGAGATGCAGTCGGGAGATGGGAGAAAGTTGTTGAAAGTCAACCACTCCACCAACCAATCACTGCATCCCTCCACTAGTCGGGTGGCCATAACAGCCTGCTTGGAGTTTTCTAAAAAAAAAAAAAAAAAAAACACCTTAAGGGACTCCAAGATGGTGAGAAATAAGATTCTCTAGTCTGAAAAGACCAAGACAGAACTTTTTGGCCTTAATTCTAAGCGGTATGTGTGGAGAAAACCAGGCGCTGCTCATCACCTGTCCAATACAGTCCCAACAGTGAAGAATGGTGGTGGCAGCAGCATCATGCTGTGGGGGTGTTTTTCAGCTGCAGGGACAGGACGACTGGTTGCATTTGAGGGTAAAGATGAACGCGGCCAAGTATAGGGATATCCTGGATGAAAACCTTCTTCAGAGTTCTCAGGACCTCAGACTGTGCCAAAGGTTTACCTTCCAACACGACAATGACCCTAAGCTCATCTAAACTAGCGAAGGAGTGGCTTCACACAACTATTAAACACTGAGCAAAGGGTCTGAATACCATGTGATATTTCAGTTTTTCTTTTTTAATAAATCTGCAAAAATGTCAATTATGTGTTTTTCTGTCAACATGGGGTGCTGTGTGTGGAGACTGCGGGGAAGAAAAGGAACTTGCATGATTTTAGCAAATGGCTGCAATATAACAGTGAAAATTTTAAGGGCTGTCTGAAAACTTTCTGTACCCACTGTATGCATGTAAAATATGTGTGTGTGTATATATATAAATATAAAATTTGGAACAACATTTTATTGGTGATTGCAGTAACAATTGCTGCTGCCTGTTAGCTGCTAACAAAATGATGGGCATATTTACGTTCTTTTCTGATGAGTTACTGTCATTGATGACAGACTAAGTGTAAATCTATTGTCATAAGGTGGGTGAAGTTGATTTTATAGTTCAATAGTAGTTATAGTAATAACAGTGTTCCCTTGTAAATTACTTTTAGGGAAAGTTTTTATTTAAATGTCAAATAAATTGGATTGAAAGAAATTGACACTACATGGAATACATTTTTAAACATTCTGCACTACTACAAAACTTAAAAATGCTTATTTCTTAACATTACAGCAGACATTATACCAACAAAGCACAATTTAACTTAAAAGTTAGTAAACCTCTTATTGAGACCCCTTTCTTGAACCAGGCTTGCAATTTAATGCAGCCTTGCTGAGCAGAACGGAATTCTTTAAAACATTAGAAAATATTACAGGTCCCAGTTAGTACACTTTGTGTGAACATTCTAAAAAAATATATTAAGAGTTGTTGTAATTATTGTTGTCTGTCTTTTTATTATTTTTATTACAGCAGCAGACTTATAAATTCCCATTACTATTGTGATAACGTGTGTATCACTTTGGCTTATGCCTTGTAAAAAAGATAAAAATATTTATATTTCTAAACTCTCACGGTTTGAACTTTGAATCCTGGCACTGCGAGCTTGTGCATGTTAAAATGCAGGCAGTGCATGCATGTATTAGAAAACAATGTTCTGCAGTGTTTTTAATTGTTTAAGGCCATTTCGCGATTTTTGGTTGGTTTATATGGGGAATTAAACCTAAATACACAGACTCATATCATGGTGGGGACCTAAATTGAGGTACCAAAGCGTATAAATCCTTACAAGGATAACTGACCAGACGCGTGTGCTCTCTCACCGGCTCATCCTTTCTGTCCTTTGCTCAGAACGTATTGAGGAAGGTGCAGCATCAGGACGCCCTACAGATCTCAGACGTGGTAATGGCATCTCTGCTGCGCATGTTTCAGAGCACGGCGGGCTCTGGGGGTGTTCAGGAGGATGCTCTCATGGCTGTCAGCACTCTGGTGGAAGGTGAGGGGCTTCTCTCTTTGGTTCACTGCTCTTACCAATCACACTGCTGCAAACTCCAGAGACCTCCGTTCTCTTCTAAACTAGGGCTGGGCCATAAAAGCATAACTATTATCACAATATAATTTTAAAAATTGATATGAGTATGAGAAATATTCACTGTTTATGTGCCAAAAGGGGCTGTTTATCCACTCTGATTTAAGTTCAAACGTGTGCTAAACAGCTCTGTAAGATCTAGTCTGAAGTGTTTGAGTTCAGCAACCAACACCAGTCACTGTGATTTTTTAAAGCCAGAAAAATCACCAAGAACCGAAGAGGGACACTGCAGCAAAATTCAGCAAAGTTTTTACATTTAACAAATGTCTATAGACATAAATATAAATGAACATTTCCATCTGCATCCTAACATAAGCTGCTGCTACTACTACTTATTAATGTACATTTCTAAGTGACAAAGTAATCCTATTGTTATCAGGCAACAAAAACTTGTTTCTTGATTTGGAACATGCAGAAACCTAATTTAAGTCTGGTTTCACTTTGGAGCAAAAATCTGGATTAAAACGTAAAATAAAGATTTGATATTTATTGTGGTAATTATCATTTTAGGAGTGATTAAGACCCTGGGAGTTGACATCTTTTAGTGTCTTGTGAATGTTTCTTAAAAACTTTTACTGTTTTATTGGAATTATCTTTTTTTTTTTTTTTTTTTTTTTTTCTCCCCACTTCAGTTTTGGGCAGTGATTTCTTGAAATACATGGAAGCCTTCAAGCCTTTCCTGGTTATCGGACTGAAGAACTATGCTGAGTATCAGGTAATGCTGGTGTGCACCTGACATTTATTGATGATTGTTCCTCCTGCTGCTCAGAGCCAGGCAGCTCAGGATTTTACATCATCACAGAGAATCTTGAGTCTACTTCACCCGGTGTGTGCCGACCCTGCGGTCATGTGTGGTCACTCTGGACATTGCGGGACTCTACAGCTCTTTTAAAAACAAGCTACTGTGTGACTTGTTTGTAAATTGACCTTTTAAACT
The DNA here is from genome assembly GCA_032361065.1 of Enteromius trimaculatus. Lineage (NCBI taxonomy): Eukaryota > Metazoa > Chordata > Actinopteri > Cypriniformes > Cyprinidae > Enteromius > Enteromius trimaculatus. The sequence goes on along the minus strand of JAUMHP010000074.1, from coordinate 30,370 downwards.
TATTCCAAATTCAATAGTAATCCAGTAGAGCGTGTTCATTGCTGGAGCAGTTGTAAACTGCGCTGTGTGTGTGTGTGCGTGCAGGTGTGTCTGGCTGCAGTGGGGCTGGTGTGTGATCTGTGCCGAGCGCTGATGGCCAACATCTTGCCTTACTGTGATGAAATCATGCAGCTGCTGCTGGAAAACCTGGGTGTAAGTCATGACATGTCTCTTGCATGCGTGTGTGTCTGTGCGCTGTATTAAACAGTGTTCAATGACCCCTTTTTTCTGGCACAGTACCATCAATTGGATCTATTGTGCTTTTTTTTTATTTTTGAGTTTTTTACTAAAGCCCCTGTAGTCAATTAATTTCTTTTTCTCAGTGCGCACTTTTTTTTTTATTATTTATTTTTTTTTTTTTTTTGGTAAACCGTTATATAATTTTTTTGAATGCATGTCTTTGCAGAACGAGAATGTGCACAGGTCAGTAAAACCCCAGATCCTGTCTGTGTTTGGTGATATTGCTCTTGCCATCGGTGGCGAATTCAAGAAGTACCTGGACATTGTGCTGGACACTCTGCAGCAGGCCTCGCAGGCACAGGTGGACAAGGTAAGTGGCCAATCTCCTCTTCAGACAGACTGCAAACATAACCAGCTCAGTCCTGGCATTAGTCCTTCTGACTGACTCAGAATGGTACTTCGGTACCAAGTCGGTACTAAAAAATTTGAAATGTAACGGTACCAGGTTTTCTGAAGTACCGGTAGTACCGAGCAACAGGTAAACCCGGTTCTTGCTACGCTACCTGAAAGGTGCGTACTGCGCAGTTGTGTCGTCTTCATAAAAACACAGAGAGATGGCGATCAGCGGTGCTAGTAATGAGGCGGCTCTAAATCTGCTCGTTGAAAAGAAAGGAGGAAAGAGCCACGTGTGGAAGTATTAAAAATGACTCCACAAACAGCTTTTTAAAGAATTTCATAGTATCGTGTTATTTTATCATCCGTCTCAATATGCTGCACAACATGACACACATTTACATCAGTGTTAACTCAGTGGTAGAATTACACTCACCAGACACTGCACTGATTCGCAATCAAAAAACTACTTTATTCTTTTTAAAAGTCTTGCGATTAAACATTTCATATGTGCTCTGTCTGGAGGCGCTTATTTCAACGAGTACGCCTGAAGCGCGCGCGCACTAAAAGCCTGTCAAATAGCGCCTAATTATTCAACTAAGATATTTATCACATGTTAATGTGGTAATACTGTCACAAACACACATCGTTAAACACAGGTGCTTGTGTCTAAAGAAAAAATAAGAGAAAACTTTAAAGAGAAAAACGTGTCAGACGTGGGCAGCTCTTAAAGGGACAGAACTAAACATGCACCGCTTATCATTAAAGGGATAGTTCACTCAAAAATGATAATTGTCAAATTATGTTTATTTGTAATGTGTATCTATTCAAATAACAAAGATAAAATGACAATTTTTATCTTCGCTCATTTTGGCCTAAATATCTGCGCCGCTTTATTTTAGACTTTTTTTTATTAAAAACAAAGCCTTTCAAGGTAACAAAGGCAAATTAGTTAGTTCAGCTGTACTGCTCAGACAACTTGCAAAATAGTAAAATCAATGACAAAGAATCATGATTTTTTTTTTGCCATATTGCCCACCCCTACCCCTGTAATTTAAATAGTCTTAAAAAAACCAACTTGAAAAAGAATTGTGATTTTAAAAAATCGTGAATTGTGATCCTCCCAGAAAAAATGCATTAATGCTGATTGGTTCTTTGCTTTCATGTGCATGGCTATTTGTAGTAAATTGGTGAGCTGTGGGGACTGGTCCGTATGCATCACAAATCACTTACGATCCTTTGCACCCCTAGCAAATACACAAAGTGCAGCATAATTTGAAATCCTGAGTTTAAAGTTCATTGATCGCAAGTCTCCAGTGAGGCTGAACTCTCTTCCTGTTGGCATATAATTCACACGGACCGACCGACATGCAGAGAACAAGTTCAGGAAACAAATGCATACTTCACAAGTTTGCAAGTTTTGTGAATTAAAATGTTCATTGGTCATTGAAAGATTTGTTTAAATGATAAAAATGCGTGTTTGTAATACTTTCTCATTTGCTGTCAGCATGCAACAATGTAATGGTAATGGTAATGCGTATCAGCCAAACAGAAAAATGCACCGGCCGATGTCTATATTTCTACAGGTCAACCAATATTGAGAATTAATGTTTTCAGCATGGACCCTCAAAGGGCACTTTGTTAACGCTCATCTGAGGTGCTGCTAAGGCTGTCTGCAGCGCTTCAAACGTCTCTGATTGGGCTCCAGCTCACTCAAGCTTTTGTCTTCTCTGCTGAGGCCACTAGAGGGCACATCAAACTAAATATTACTGATGCACATGTACAAATAGGGATGCGTTTTTCCCTTCACACTGGCTTTGGGTGTGTTTAGGCTTTGGCATTTGGGCATCTGTTGACTGATCAGCAACAGATGTGCTGATTTTGTGAGGTTTTGAAAACATTCTCATGAGTTCTGAGATGCTGGAATCAAGTTTGCCTGAGTAAGTGCTTTTGAAACTCTCTTGCAGACGGACTATGATATGGTGGACTATCTGAACGAGCTGCGGGAGGGCTGTCTGGAGGCCTACACAGGCATCATCCAGGGCTTGAAAGGAGACCAGGAGAATGTGCACCGTAAGTTCAGCCGTCTTGTGATGTCACAAGTTGAGTGGGTTCTTGTTAAAACAGCCTGTTTCTCCTTCTCCAGCCGATGTCATGCTGGTTCAGCCTCGTGTGGAGTTCATCTTGTCCTTTATTCACCACATCGCTGAGGACGAAGACCGATCCGACGGAGTCGTGGCCAATGCTGTTGGACTCATAGGGTAAGAACTTCTTAGATCACTAAACCATGCCTGTGGCAGTGCTCAAGATCATTACCTGCCTTCATAAATAACTTAATGTTTCATTTAACCCATGTAACCTACTTATGCATTACAATACACTAACATTTAAATACTAATGCAGCCTCAGTGTCCTCATTCCAGTTTTGGTACCTGAGCCAAAAGTTCAAACGTCTAGCCAAAGTTCATGAATGAATTCATGCGTTCTCAGTTCTAATGTGGATGAATACATTGGGTTTAGAAGGATACTACACTTTCATGTGGAAATGCTTCTTAAAATGGCAGCTTGTTTGTTGCACATTATCAAGCTTGACCCTCTTTCTTCTTCCACCCTAAAGTGACCTGTGTACAACTTTTGGCAAAGATGTGATGAAGCTGGTGGAGGTTCGACCTCAGATCAATGACCTGCTGTCTGAAGGCCGGAGGTCCAAGACCAGTAAGACCAAGACCTTGGCCACATGGGCCACAAAGGAGCTCCGCAAGCTGAAGAGCCAAGCTTGGTATGCTATGCACCTAAAGTAAATCCCACCTGAGGGGTCTCATTTGACCCCAGAAGAATCACAGAGAGATCCTTAAGGCCTGTTCACACCAGCTCAGAGCCTAATTCGTCAGTTAGCAGGCATTTGTAATTACTGGTGGCCAGAGAGAGAGAATCGGACCTGTAACCCAAGGGTCATGGGTTCGAGTCCCAGGTCCGGAAGGGATTGTAGGTGGGGGGGAATGAATAACCAGCACTCTCTCCACCTTCAATACTATGACTGAGGTGAGACCGTTGAGAAGGGCACCGATGGGTTAAATGCAGAGCACAAATTCTGAGTATGGCAAACCATAGCTGGCCACATTTAGTAAAAATGTTATGACGGCAAACAGTCCTAGTGTGAACAGGCTCGTAAGTGAATTGAATATTGCGCCTAAAGTTGCGCTAATTTTTCTTTATTTTTTTTATTTCCTCCTTTCATAAAATAGAAGTGAAGCCCATTTGTTTCTTGGTGAGAAGTTTGTGTTTTTGTGATGTTCGTCTAATATTTTACCTGTAATTGAAGACTTTAGACTGTCTTGAGCTCTAGGACAGGAGTCTTTTCAGCAGTGTTCTCCATTGTTTTCTTTTGGTTTGTTTTCAGATTACCGGCCATGGAAATTCCACCAAGAATAATGGAAATCAAACCCACTGAGGTTTCTTCTGTCTTTTACACATAGACGTCGAAGCAGAAGTGACGTGTGCGCTGAGATGAGTGTCTGAGAATGAGTGAGAAAGAGTGAGAGAGAGAGACATCACACCACCTTCAGAGTTCAATTCCAGCAGCTGCCAGCAGTAAAACTCAGCGGCCCACCACCTTCACCTCATCCAGCCCTCTTCTCCACGTGTCTCTGACCCTCTAATAAATTATTCCACATCATCCACCTTCTCTAGTGCATCCTATTAGTACACGTTTGCCAGCCTGTCTGCGTTTAGCTGAAGACATGGCCATTGTGTGTCTGAGGGCTCGTGTCAGACTACGCCTGCAGATGTTCCCTCTTACACAATCCATTAGTCAGAAGATACGAGCGAGAAGGAAGTGATGCTGCTGGAGTTTCTAATGGCATGACTGGAGTGTGAGTGTGTGAATGAACGGAGGGGATCGCTGTTTCCACATCCCCTCTTACTATTTCAACCAATAATAAATAAACATGATAAATATCTTGTTTGCAAATTCAGTGAGATGCACTTATGTAAACATAGGAGAGCGGCAAGTAGTCAGGGATGGGCAGCACTCGGGTGAACTGGCGACGAGCGTTCATCCTGCTTTCTCAAAGTCAATTGCTGCGCTATATTTTTTTTTTCTCCCCCCTGGTTTTTAAAAAAAAAAAACAAAAAAAAAAAAACTAGAATTAAAAATGAATGGTTCTGTTAGTATGGATTGTGCAGATAGATGGCACTTTGGCCTGCCCTGGGAAGGGAAGACTATAGCCACTTGAGGTGCGACTTCTAGCAGAGGAATCCATGTTCAAGGGGTACAGGAATTAGACACTTCCACTTCCTTTTGTTATTCTCCTTCATTTGTTTTGCAGGAAAATGAGTGCCAAATCCATGCGGATACCAATGGACTTGAGCTTAATGTTAACACGTAGAAGATGCGAAATAAACATGTCAACGATGTCACAATCTGATTTGCATTGATGTGCTTTGGTTGTTTTTTTTGTTTTTTTTTTTCTTCTTCTTCTTTGCAGCACTTAATTAAAGGTCATTCACCAAGCTTTTAAAAAAAAAAAAAAAATGAATGAACAGAATCAGACGTTTGTATGAGGTTATATTTTTCCATTGATATGAAAATAAAATAAAATTGAACTTTTCCAGTTGTACTTCTGATACATTTCCTTTGTAATGCAAACAGCCATTGTTTGCTTTATTTCCTAACTTCAGCAGATCAAGTGGCCATTGGAGAAATGGCCTTCTGACAGTGGATGTCTCTTCCCTTTCTCCACATGTGTGGGTCATGTTGATGTTCAACATTGTTCTGAAATTTTCATTACGTTTTTGAACTAATGACGGCATAATGAGAAGCTTTCTAAAAGCAAGTCAATGCTGCAAAAGCTGTTAGCCCACACCTGAACAATCTGCCTTGACATAGAACCATTGTGGTTTATAAAATCAGTGTAATGATTCTAAGGTGTTTTTATCAAGTAGTGAGAGGCAAACAGTTTTTGCATGACTGGTATCAAATAAAAGAACCTGATGTGAAACAATGGTGCGGTGTACTTGTTGATGGACTTCACGTTTGCAATGTTCGCATAATACAGATTGTGAACTCTCAAGCCACTTGACGCTTTTATAAGTCGTTTAAAGTCAATAAATGAGCGACTTAAAAGTTTGGTGTTTCATGCTGATGTTTTTTTGCATTCTTCATTGCCTGCTAGATAATGAAAATATATGAATGAGGAAACGTTACTACCTTTTAACATTAAAGAACATTTTATTAATTGTCATTTGTTTTAATAAAAATCTGTTACGACATTATAGCTGACTAAACGCATAGACAGGTTTTAAAGGTCAGTCAGGTAAGTTATTTGAGTTATAGTGATAAACTACAGGTGCTATGAGGCTGTAAATATAATCAAATTTAATTGTAAAGCTGCTCAAAACCCTTCATGAGCTTGGTCTTTGCAGGGGTTTAATTCAAAGCAAAGTATTGTTTTTATTTCTTAATTGAATTAAATTGAACTGGAATTAGGTGCTGGGCGTCCGGCCAGAGGAGAACTGGACCCAACTAAGCCTCGTCATTATACATTACCATCACTCTGTTGTTCTATTTGATAATGTTCAGTGCTTTGCTACAATCTGTATTGTTAAAAGCGCTATATAAATAAAAGTTATTTGATATGATTTGATTTGACTTAAGCGCTTTGAATTCATACAAAATAAACCTCACCACCTCTTAGCTGTCGGGGAAATTCCAGAACGTTTATGAGATTTGTCCTGACAAGTTTACAGTCAAGCAACCTCATAACCTCAAGATCCAGAGTTGGATGTGTCTTTTGTGGGGTTGGTGTAAGAAGCTGCTCCAGGGTCAGTTCACTACATTCAGTGAACTCTAATCCCATTGAGGATGCTCCAGCGCCCATGAGCCATTTTGTACAATGGTAAAATTACTATAAATATAAACATAGTTGTAGGAAATGAATGTGATTTTATTCTCGTTGTCCACAAATTGTATTATAAAAAAAAAAATGCGCAGACAGTTAAGATCCAATTAACTGCAGAGTTTGGCTGAGATCCTTAAGATGCTGATTAACATGCTCAGGTGTGTTTGATTAGGGTTAGATCAAAACTGGAGGGTTTCTCAAATCTTACCCTGGAGGTCCGATGCACTGCAGATTTTAGCTCCAACCATGATAAAACTCACCTACCTGTGATTTCCTAATGATGCTTAAGACACTGATTAGCATGCTCTGCTAGTTTATACAGGCTTATGGCAGATAGTGTGACTTATTTAAATACAAATGAATTGCCAATAAGTCAGACTAACTGAAATAAGCCTGGCTTATTTGGTAAACTAGTTTTATGGAACAGGCCCCAGGTGTGTTTGATTAGGCTTAGATCCAAACTCTGCAGTGCATTTTGTATGTCTCCCTTGTCAGAAACACCTGATTCATGTCTTGCAGTCTCTGCTAACGAGCTGATGAGTTGAATCAGGTGTGTCTGATAAGGAAGACATGCAAAATGCGCAGGGCAGGGGTGCTTGTAGGACAGGTTTGAAAACCACTACATTAGACCAATGGTTCCCAACCACGTTCCTTGAGGCCCCCCAACACTGCATGTTTTCCACGTCTCCTTTATCAATCACACCTGAATCAGATAATCAGCTAATCAGTAGAGACTCCAAGACCTGAAATAGGTGTGTCAGGCAAAGGAGAGATGCAAAACATGCAGTTTTGGGGGGCCTTCAGGAACATGGTTGGAAACCACTACATTAGACCAAACATGGCACAATTATTATACATAACCCCAACCAATAAAGGCAAAAACATCACTTACATTGCTGTTCCTCAGGGACAGTTCATTTTTAATCATTTACATGTGCAAGTAGCAGGGGTTGATATAGGGTTTCAAAATCAGACCCATACGTCCTGACAAATGAACCTTATTACATAAATGCAAGGATAGCCCAAGAACCTGGACTGAGAAGCCATCAGGTAGGTCTTTTCCCCTTTTGAGGGGGTAGGGTTAGTTTTGTTTTAAACCTGTGGCCTCAGCAAAAGGCATCTTACCCCAGGGCCTAGATGGCTGGTTGTACTACTGGCTAGATTGCGCTTTGTGAGCCTTGGGTCTGTTGGCTTTCTGATACAGTCATGTCATTGCAGGGATTTGAGGGGACCATGAGAGGGGGTTTATGTGATGTGGCCTTTATTAGCAGGCACAATAGACTTTTCTCACAGAAACCGGAAATACGCAATTGCAGAATATGCAGACTTCCTGTGTAATGTCAACACAGCAGAAAGCCCGGTAATTAATAAAATGGAGAGATTCTACACAACATTTTTCCACGAAAAGTTTATCCATAACTTTTAAGTAAAATAAACAGAAGGCGACGACCGGTATACCGCTACCAACAAATGCTGAGGGGATATGCATGCCAACGGAGAAGGACACAGAAGGTAAACTTTCTAAAAACTTTATTTATTGACAGTTTTGACAGTATTAATTCATGAGCTGTAAATGCAGTGCAACAGCTGTTTACTGGGCTGTTTGATCATATAGCTTACTTTTGCATAGCACCCAGATTCTATCAGCACGGTTTGTCAATCTGAAACGTGCCTGACCACTATATGAACCGATATTGGAAAAGTGGCTAATGTTAGCGTTTAAGGAGGTGGAATTTCTTATACAATATAGTTACCCTTTGAAAGATTTGCAATGTCTTTCTTCTCGTCTCCTACAATTATACATACATTGTCTCCCTTTTTACTTTAGAGGTGTAATCGTTCCAAGGAAAAAGACTTTGTTTGCAGGGAAGGAGTGGAAAGATAAATAAGGCTGCTTTTGGGCATTGCAAGAACACCCCGGTACGCTACAACAACTCTTGCTTGATGCTTGTGCCATCCTTGTCTGGTTACCAGCATACCGTGCGGAAATAGGTTTTGTCATGTTGGCGCGCCGGTGCTGTTGTGGCCGCGCTTCTCAGTGGAGGGCAGAGAGGCTCAGAGACAATGAATTCCAAATGAGAACATTTAATGACATGATGGATACAAACCACATGAAGTGCTGACGAAGATGCGCAACCAACGCAGACTACACACGCAGGGTAACTTTAACAACGGACAAACGTTACAAGACATGGGGAGTGAATTTATACAGAGACTAATACGTGACACCTGGGGCTGAATGAACACTGACGAGGAAGGTGGGGTTACAAATGACAGCGAGAACATGGGAGACAAAAGGTAAACATTAACACAGGCATTACATAGCCCCTCCCCAAAAAAAATCCTAAGGGAGGAGCAGATGGTGGAACAGCCCACTTGGGCTCGCCGAGCGACGTAGATGCTCTCCTGAGCCGATCAAACAGTTCACCTGCCCCCCAGGGTGGTGCATATGGCAGAGATGTCCACTTGGGCGAAGGAGACGCCGTCCAGAGTGGAACAGGTGGGGGGAGACGCCCACCTGGGCTCACAAGCCAACGAGGATGCTCTCCTGAGCCGACCAGACAGCTTGAAATCCTTCCAGGGTGGAGCCGATGGCTGCTGAACCGTCCTAGGTAATGCCGATGACGACCATGCCCTCCAGGGCCAACCAGACAGCTTGAAACTCTTCCAGGGTGGAGCCGATGACTGCTGAACCCTCCGAGGTAACGCCGATGACAACCATGCCCTCCAGGGCCGACCAGACAGCTTGAAAACCTTCCAGGGTGGAGCTGACAACTGAAGAACCCTCCTGGGCCGAGCAGGCAGCGACAATGATCTCAATGAGCCAATGAGCCGGACAGTCTCTAGTAACTCACAGTCGTTCACGGGTTCAAAAGGCTCAGGCCATGGTAACTCACAGTCAGTCACGGGATCAAAAGGCTCAGGCCATGGTAACTCACAGTCATTCACGGATTCAAAAGGCTCAGGCCATGGTAACTCACAGTCATGCGGGTTCAAAAGGCTCAGGCCATGGTAACTCACAGTCAGTCACGGGTTCAAAAGGCTCAGGCCATGGTAACTCACAGTCATTCACGGGTTCAAAAGGTTCAGGCCATGGTAACTCACAGTCATTAGATTCAAAAGGCTCAGAACGTGGGGACTCACAGTCATTAGATTCAAAAGGCTCAGAACGTGGAGACTCAGTCATTAGATTCAAAAGGCTCAGAACATGGGGACTCACAGTCATTAGATTCAAAAGGCTCAGAACAAGGTAACTCACAGGGCCGTAATGGTGGTTCAATGTTCACAGACAAAGTCCTCGAACGACGGATCTCTGAGCAATCGGATGGCTCGTGATTTGGGTGGCGGTTCTGGGGTGATTGGCAGAGTGGATGACTTCCTCCCATCTGGGCCCGGACAGTCATTAAACAAAGAAACACCGCCGACCTCCAGGGCAAATCTCTCACATCTGGGAGCTCCACAGGATCAATCTGACGGGCTGAGCTCCAGAATGCCGCGGAGAGAACTGAGTCACCGAGACCCGATCATTCGGCAAGCTGGCGAAATTCACAGACAAAGTCCTCGAACAACGGATCTCGGTGGATGTGCGTGATGAGTCCCGCGGTTAATCTCTTTGTTTTGGATCGCTCGTTCTGTCACGCTGGCACGCTGGTGCTGTCGCACTTCTCAGAGGAGGGCAGAGAGGCTCAGAGACAATGAATTCCAAATGAGAACATTTAATGACACGATGGATATAAACTACATGGAGTGCTGACGAAGGTGCCCAACCAACGCAGACAAACAAATACACACGCAGGTTAACTTTAACAATGGACAAAAATTACAAGACATGGGGATTGAATTTATACACAGACTACCGCGTGACACCTGGGGATGGATGAACACTGACGAGGACGACGGGGTTACAAATGAGAGCGAGAGCATGGGAGACAAAAGGTAAACATAAACACAGGCACATGAACACGACAAAACACAGACAAAGAACGCCTACAGGTTACAGGTTTACACAGCAATTGTGTATTTCTGGTGCTAAATACGGAAGTTGTGAGAAAGGTCTATTCTTCAAGTAAAGATGCAAGTGCTTTGCGCAGGCAGGGAGGACAGAAATTAGCTTTTTCCTAAAAAATGGGTAGGTGCTAATAGATGCTAACTAGGGAATTTTTGGGCAGACAGGATGATTTTCTTACAACCTGATCTCACAGAAATGCGTGAAATGACCACGAACTCTTAATGCATAATTCCGTGTTAGTGTCACGTAATGACCGAAAATTGCGTGAAACTA
>JAUMHP010000074.1:2763-16035 GCA_032361065.1 Enteromius trimaculatus | reverse complement strand
AGACTTGTTTGAAGACATCAGACAACAGACAAGTCTGCCAATTTGAGAATAACTTTGACGTCTGCAGCGTACGGACAAACTCTTCACAATAAAGTGAATTTTGCTTCCAATCCAAAGTTTTCTCCTGGTTTTTCTGAAGAAGTTCACAACAGACCTTAACCTTAACTTATGAAGCAATGTTTGGTTGCGTTGCTTTGTTGCCCATAGCGATGCAGTAAATATTAACCACTACAGTCAGCGTCTTTTCGGCCAGCACCAAAATGCAAAATTTTTCGCATTGGTGAATAAATTGCTGAATTGCTGGGAATAATGTTCCGTACCTCACCCCTGGCTTATCCCGAAGTAATTCTCTTGCTCTGTTGAACCCTCTCTGCGCTTTGCCACCTCAGGAGTAAAATCAGGAAATATATGGATTTTTTGACCATTGCAGACAAGGTCCCTTCATTCTGCAGCTTTCCTGAGGATAGTTGTCACGTCTCTAAAATAGTGAAGTTGCACTATGAGTGAGTGTGGCGGGTCGGCGTCATTCAGGCACGTACGCAGAGCTCTGTGTAAACGATCTATAAGCGGACATTCATCAAGGGAGTGCGCCTCTTTCAGAAGTTCAGAGATAAATGTATTAATCTCCTTGCCCCACTCAGTCCCCTCTTTTAATAAGGCAATCCGCACATTTTGACGTCTAGATCTTCCCTCCAGATCCATGCATTTATCTGTCAGTGCGTTCACTTCCGAGCTTAGGCGCTTTACCTCTGATTGAAGCTTGGATACAGCCTCCGATGAATGTGTGGCCGACTATTCTAGGTCAGCAAGGGTAGAACCATGTTGGGCTGTCGTAGTTTGCAGGGCCTGAATAGCTACCTGGGTTTCTGATTTAAGAGCGGATATTTCCCCTCTAATGGTAGAGGTAGTTTCTTCAATCCAAGTGCCGATCGTCTGACAAATTTCTGCCTTCGTAGCTCGTAGTTCGGAGCATAACGAGTTAAAGGCCTCCAGAATAGTAACATCTGTCGACCGTTGTGAGGCCTCGTCCGGTTGCCTACTGCTTTCAGGAGAGCTTGGTAAAGTGGGGCTTTTTTCGCATTGCTTTTTTCCTCTCAAGGTTTGTTGTTTCCCACTCGCTTTCATCTTGTCACCAGTGAGTACTTGAAAATCCTAGGCTAGTTAGCGTTAAAATGAAAGTTATTATGCAGACATAATCCTTCAAAATGTCAATTTATTTTTGCAGAGCTGTCAGAGAGTGCAACCTATCGAACCATTTCTCGCTAGTGCCCCCCTTTAGTTTATATTTTTAAATTCCTTTAAAATATGCATGTTGTCATGCACATACTTTACTGTTCGTTTCAGGCTATTCGTTACCTGTCCTCTATTTTGTACAAAAGATGTGCTGTGGAGTGACGTCATTATTTATGATATTTTCCTGCATTGCAGATCTTATTTGATTTTATTATGTTTCATTACATTTAAAACAATTAATTCACCTTGGAATTTATATGCAAATATTAAACCTGCAATTGTTGCAGTTATATAATTATTTGTACATTCAACTTAACCTGCTTTGTTAAACTTGTTATTATTTAATGCAAAAGTGATTTGTCAAAACAAGTTTATAATAATCATCTGTCAACATGGAGTGTCTCACATACATAAGGAAGAAAAAAACAAGTCCATCACCAGATCAGAGTACTTGAGCCGCTTGAACTCGTGTGCCGCTGGTGTTCCCTCTTCCCTTGTCAGCTCAATAATAAGGACCCTCTTTGCTGCTGTGGCCCACAGCACAGCATCTGGCCCTAATGTTGTCTGAGTGATCTCTGTAGAAAGATGAGCTGAGTGCCCAGATCAGCATGCATCTCCCATCCCTTCTCTGGAGTGAGCAGGCATGTTGTCCTTTACAAATTTTAAAATAGGCGGTGTTGTATGCCACCCCCACGAGGATGCTGAGCTGTGACTGCAGAGTTTTCCAAATATCTGGTGTCCTCCCAGCAGGTCCATGCTCTTTGTTTGCACTGGGAGAAACCTTGAAGAGGTAACGGTCCTGTTCCACTCATGATACCTTTTCCACCACCATATTCTTAGTCTGTTTCCTTGAGGCTTTGGACCAGAACTGATAATGATACTTCGGGCACCTTCAGAGCCCAAATCACATACTGGAAAAGTGTAAACTGGAAAAACCATACTTTCAGCTTCCCAGGAAGCTGGCTGCTGTAAATTTTGTAGCTGTCTTATGTAACTTAGAAGTCATCTTAATGGATTACGATTAGGTTATAATTATGGAGTTTTTGTTTTCAATTTGTTTTGTTTATTTAAAGCTTTCTATTGATACACTTATCATAGCTTCTTGAACAGGAGATTCAAAAATTAACCGAAAAGACAAGGCAGAAAATCACATTTGTTGATATTGCACACAAATAAAAGTAGACCCTTAACAGTTCCGAATGATACATGTTACCTTTATTGAAAAAATTACAATGAGGGCTATTTTGTTTCCACTGAAAGAATAAAGTGATTGTGCTGGAGCGGGCTTCCAGTCTGAACACATTTGGATATGATAGTGCACTTTTATTATAATGAGGTTTAATGTTAAATCCTTTTTATATGCTTATTTATATAATATTTTAGTATGTACGCTACATTGATTTTATTTTAGGCAAGTCGTGATGATTTGAAAACGCATCAGCTCACTTTCTGCTGCTGGCTGCTTGGTCGTTGCTTTTAAAAAACGAAAATGTATAGACTATTTAACAAATAAAACTCCTCAAACGGTTTTCTAAATTGACTTAAAAGAAAAACGAAACGAAAAAGTCATTTTGTCCTTGCACGCAAAACTACACTATTTTAATAGCCAAAACAGTAGGACAAACTGGTCAGAGCGGCGATACTACAATTAAGGTGTTTACATGTCTGTATATTTTGATTAATGTTGTTAATACGATTATGTGCGCATTTACATGGACCCTCTTAATGCAATTATTATGAGATTTTGGCGATATTGTGATTTAATCTTTACCTCATGTAAACTCAATGCTTCGATTAAAATCATGTGATTTAAGATAATAATCGCAGCAAGCATAATCGTATTAACATGCACTAAGAATTTGACCACTTTACACTCAGCAACATTAAAGAGACTGAACTAACTCCAGCTGGACAGTGGTGGAGGTTTGGGGGTGGATAAAGCTCTGAATCTCTCGCACATTTATGGAGAGCACAGCTAAAAGTTGCAGCGCAGGTTTTGCTCCCAAAAACAATTTTGGGAGACGACAGTGATTTGTGATTTAAAGTGGATAAACCAGGGGTGCATTTCTCGAACGACAATGTAACTCGCTGATTAACCACCATAGTACGATGCATTGTTTTGGAAACAAAGAAGCTACACACGACTGTTTCCCGAACACGGTCACATCTCCATAGTTTGAAACACTTTATTCAACAACATAGGGCCAATATTAATGAGGTCACACGCATGTGGTGGAGGAATAACTTGCTATTTAACTGATTAGAGATCTCCATGACACATGTTGACTAAGAAACTATGCCTCTAAGCACGGGTCCAAAGCTGTAGTACTGACCATGTTTGTGACGTTGACGGTGTATGACGGTGCTCATAAAAAAAGTTTGTTTACCAACAGATAAATGTGATTGTCAATCAAAAGTACATCACTTATTTGACAGAAGACTGGCATTTCCTCTTTTATTGCACTGCACACCATAAGTCCAGCTCTACATTCTACAAGATCAACTTTAACCCAACTGGTTGAGAAAACATTGTTTAATAGAAACATTTCATGCATTTGATTACTAACCACATTCTCATCCTCTATGGAAAATGATTTAATTGGCCCAAACTCAGGGTGATGGTTTCATAATGGTAAGTTGCAATGTGTAAAAGTTGTGCACTATTATAGCACAAATTGAACACAAAATGTGCCTTAAGTTCATTAAATGCTCCAAGGTAGCCTGGCATGGTATGAGATGGGGTCATGTAGAATCTGTCACTTTTCTGGCGTTCGACAGCACGGAGGTACGCTGGTTGCTGTTGCAGCATGACTAAAAGTTGAATACTGAAATATGTGAATTCATATGAAGACTTGATTTTAATATTCACGTTCGAGAAACTCAAAACACAATATTAAAATGTCAATACCTAATAATATTAGAAGTCTTTCAGCAGCATCACATGCACTGATTTTTGGAGGTGGTGGAAGGAGATTAATTCCTGACCATAGCCTGGAGACAAAATAAACATGAATTAATGTAAATCTTAAATGAAATACTTGATTAAGGAAATGCCTTAATAAAATGGCCACCATGGTCACCACCCATCTTAAAAAGTTCCCCCCTCACTCTGGAGTTTATTGTTTTTGTTGTTGTTGTTTGTTTTAGGACTGCTGATGATCTGACTCCTTTACATATTGCTGCATCCTGGGGGTGTTTTCAGAATCTCAGATTACTCTTAAAGAACGGCGGAAACCCAAACCTCACAGATCAAGTAAAACATTCAGTACCATCTCCAGAACTGACCTGCTGCAATGAACTGCATGTAAGTCTGTTTTAAATCAAGTTGGGAACACTAAAAATGTGAACTGTTTTATATCTAGGATGGGAATAAACCGTCTGATTTGGCAGAGCAGGAAGAGAACAGTAAATGTGCAAGTCTTCTTCAAGA
The DNA here is from genome assembly GCA_032361065.1 of Enteromius trimaculatus. Taxonomy (NCBI): domain Eukaryota; kingdom Metazoa; phylum Chordata; class Actinopteri; order Cypriniformes; family Cyprinidae; genus Enteromius; species Enteromius trimaculatus. The sequence goes on along the minus strand of JAUMHP010000074.1, from coordinate 11,372 downwards.
GTATGAATCCCATACATCCAAAGAAGAGGAAGACATGCCCAAATTCCAGTACTGTAAGAATTTTTGTTGTTATTATTTGGGTTAATTATCAGGCCTCATGCCCTAACAGAAGTATGCAGTTAAAGTCAAAGATAATACAATGTTTTTTTTCTATCATTTGTGGAAGGAGAACTAATTATACTACCATAATATTATCTTTCTTTTTTCTAGCAATCCTCTCTGGACAGTCCATGAGTGACAGTTCGTTCAGTTCGGAAACTTCAATGCTTATTCCCCCTTCAGCAGAACCATTGAGCAGTACACGTCTGTCCTCTTTTTCCAGCACTTGTAGAGCCAGTGGAAAACCTTTAGACAGAGAGAGTCAGGCCTTCTGGCTCTCAGATATGTCGGACCTTGAGTCACATAATTCTCATTTTTGGACTAATAATGAAATGTGTAAGGAATTGCCGATACTGTCTAGTACTTGTCTCCCTGCTGTGAACAATAAGAACAATCCAGGGGAGTCGACACATAAGCATCAAGCCACAGATACTGACTGTGATGTTTCTCAGAATATCCCTGTTTTGTCTCAAAGGGAAAACCGGAAGAGTGTCACCTTTAAGGGAAGTCTTGAATATTTACCTATTATGAGCCCAGATAAACATCAGTCGAGCTGTCTTACATTGGATCTTTCTGGGTACCCAGATTTCTTAGATGCTAAGCGTATGGCAGCTGTGTTACAGAATCAGGGAATAGATGTCACGTGTCCTGATGATGTGTTCATTTTTTCCAAAGAAGACAACACAATGGAAGAAGAATTTGATAAGACTGTTGTTGGACCTGTAAAACTTGTTGATGATGATGATGATGATGATGAATTTAAGAGTGTCATTCAGCCCCCCATCAGCAGTGGATCCAGCGAGTACAACAGCTGTAGCAGTGACCCATTCCAGAGCCCCAGCACTGAAAAAAGTGCCAGTCCGCCTTTGACCCAACCATGTGCTCACAAATCAGATTTTACTGTAGAGCAGTGTGTATTCGGTGTTGGACATCAGAGTCTTGCTTCTGTTGACTATGGAAACGGACAGCTAAAAGAAGCAAGGAGGCATATCGAACAATCAAGTTTATCTGCAACTGGTCAAGATGCTGCTAAGGTTGAGGGGATTAGTACCAATCCTGTTTGTATTCCAAGTCCATTTGTTACTGGGAGAACCAGGTCGAGATTGAGTCGTCATTCGGAGAGAATGAGCCAGATAGCTTCCTTTCAAACCAGCTCTTGTCTTTTTGAACAGACGCTGCCCACTGTCACCCGTTTGCGCCGTAACACTGTTAAGTCACCTTATGGTATATCAAAGCACAGTCTTGATGAAGACAAAATGGCAGATGTTGACTCACAGTTGAGCTCTCTGAAGTTATCTGTAAGCTCAGATGGTCAAAGCCAAGCTGACACACTAATCTTATCCGACAGCATGGCTGACACAGTGTTAATTTCTGAAAGGAATGTTGAATCACAGTTGGAAATGAGTGAGGCTGGTAGTAAGGGAACCAAATGCTTGACTGGTCTGCCAGAAGTGAAGAAAACTGCAACAGGAACGCCACAAATCTTACCTACTGCAGTAGGAGACAAAGAGTCCAGTGTTATGCGTGGAATTTCCTCTCAAGGGTCTTTGCCATTTCACCTAGATAGCTCAGAATCTGTCTCCAGCTTGATGTATGAATCCCCAAAAGCACAGAAGAATTCAGGGCGCTCTGGATGTACTCCTCGGTATAGCATGAGCCGTCTGTCGGGCCGCTTACGACAAGCACAGGCAAATCTTTCTTGCCCATCTGCTGGACAGCCCTTATCTACTAATACGGATGAGCCTGTGGAATACCTTTATACTGACACTGAAGAGGGCCATGAGCTCATTGAGACCCACGTTCCCCCAACGTCCAATACCTCCTTTAGCTCCAGTACAAGCACCAATAACTCTGAAGACACATTGCTTTATGATTGGCGTTCTCATCAGCTCGGGTCTACGAGTCCAGACTGCAGAACAGACGGTTATTGTCCCAAAAAGGAGAGCGACGTTGAAGTTAGTGGCCTAACTGACAAGGACCTCAGAAGCAAGTTAATTGAAATGGGAGAAGATCCAGGACCCATAAACAGTCAAACCCGCCCACTGTACATACAGAGGTTGAAGAGATCCCTTCAGAATATGCCACGCAGCCAGAAATCAGTCGCAGTGAGCCCCAGTGGTATGTATGCCAGAATATAAAGCATTAGTGAATTAAATAAAGCCAAGGTACTCGGTAGGTGTCCATGTGGTCCGTTAGTCTTTATGTGGGGACTCCAGCTATTAATCCTAAAAATAATGCCAAACAGGCTTAGTAGTTTATTGTATTTGATGATGACAACTAATTTAAAGGTTCCTCTCTAATAAATAAAAGATCAGTGATGGCAAACAAATGTCATGTTTTTTTGTATTAAAAGATCAATTATTCTTTTCTCAGGTGCAGGTTACAGCCCAGAACTCGAATATGTGCTTCACAGATTTGTACTTCCTAATTGTCAAGCAGATGAGCTCGCTCTGTGTGAGCAGTTTGATAAACCAGATCAGAATAAGAGATGGCGTGAAGGTTTCATTAAATCCAGCTTCAACTACCTGCTGCTTGACCCACGGTACATGGTTTCTCTCACATTGTGTTGCCTTTATTAGGACAATTACTGTTTTTTGTTGTTTATTAACATATTTTCCTACTGCTGCTTTACAGAGTGACAAAGAATTTACCATATCGAAGTCAGTCCATGAATCCTAAAGAATGTTTTCAGACCTTCATCAGTGCTGTTTTCTATGTTGGAAAAGGCAAGCGTTCTAGACCTTACAGTCACCTCTACGAAGCACTGGAATATTTCAAAGGAGATAAGACCTCCAAGGTTAGATGCAATTTGTTTATTATTTAATTATCTTTATTTTATTTTTTTATTATCATTTTTTATTTTTTAAGATTTACCCTACTATTACAAAGTTTGAAATTTATCCTCCTGTTCATCAGCGTTTTATTTGATCAAATTAATAATACTGTGAATTAATTTTATTTATGTTTGATTTTAACTTTTTTTTTTTTTTTAATTAGGGATTATGTATCGCCTCTCATCATATGATACATGTCACAAATGAATATCTGCAATGTTGAAACTCTTTTTCTCTCCAGGAAGCATATACAGGTGCATCTCAATAAATTAGTCGTGGAAAAGTTCATTTATTCCAGTAATTCAACTCAATTTGTGAAACTTGTGTATTAAATAAATTCAGTGCACACAGACTGAAGTAGTTTAAGTCTTTGGTTCTTTTAATTGTGATTTAGGCTTGTCTAAAATAAAAATCAATATAGTTATAGTAAAACAGTTCAAGCATATAACAACGTTTAAACATTAAACCTGCAATGGTATAACCAGGTTTGTGTGGGGAGAGTAAGCTAAGGTTTGCTCTGCAAGACGTGGGGCTATCACTTGTAGCTAATACATCATTCGGTCTGTAAACATCACATCAACTGTAAACTATTCTACTTTTATTTGTGTGCACTCTCAATATTAATAAAACGTTGATTTAATAAAACGGAGAAAACAAACATGATGTGCTTTCTGCCTTGCCTTCTTAAACAGATTCACTAAAATAAAATAAAACTCAGCAAAAACAAATATGTTAAACCTATCTAAAGAAAGATTTAAATTACCATTTAAGGGACAAAAAATAGAAAACAAAAACACTTTAATTTATAATTTTAAAGATGACTTCTCTCTAAAGGCATCTCTATGAGGAGGTGGCAAAGATGGAAATTCCTGACCCGCACCAAAACCTGTCCCGGGCTCAAATGCAGGGCTCTATCTCATATTGCCCAATTCTACAAGTACATAAGCAGACTCCACCAGAGCAGAGCACCATCTAGTCTTCACCTCTTTGAATTTATGAATTGTTAACTGAATCTTTCATTTATATTGAAGGCAAAATCACTGGACAGGAAAACACAGAACAGGTTGGACACAAGTCCACCACAGCATATAAGTAAAGGAGTAAACCATGTAAATGTACTATTATCATCAAGGAAGGGTACCAGAAATTAAACAAACTAGTGATCTGAACCACTTCATTAAAACAAACTGCATGTTATGAACCATCAAGGACCACAGTCTCAGTAAAAAATCTTTGTGACTGTACTGAGGAAAATGTGTCCCCAACATCTTGGATAGACTGAGGGTGATTAATTTGTTTGGGTGAGCTAACCCTTTAAGTTTCTATTATTAAATACTCTACTTGACAACATTATAGGGCTCAACAAAGGATGTCAATTTTCTATAATTTCAACAATCGATCGTTTTAAGGATCAATTAATCCTATCAATTAACTTAAGCACAGTTAACAATCGGGCAGTGACGAGAGGTCATTGATCCACTTTCAAAATTGCAGGCGCTGCTACATGCTATTTTACTAGACTAGGATACATGGATATGCAAAATAAAACTATTCTCACATTATTAATATTTGTCACAAGTACATTTTTAATTCATATTTTTAAATTCATTTAAATTCATACATTTTTGTCACGCACATACTTTATTCATTAGCTGTCCTTTATTTTGACAGAGAAATACTCTGGGGATGATATACTCCTCTTTATATAGAAATTGTTGCATGTTTTATGAATTGTTTCCTTTAATATAAGGGACTGTGTAGGCGAAATTTTTTTTTTCTCCCATTATTTAGGCCTAAATAAAACAAGAAAATAATCAACTAAACCTGGCCAGGATTTAGCTAAAATATTTTTATAAAAAGGGATGGATTAATAAAACAGCCGTATTCTCATTATATTCAACAAAGTGCACATGATGTGTAAAAGAGCTTTATTAATTGACAGCTTCAAATACTTGAGCGCAGAATATATTGAAGCTCATTTGTATAATATAAACTTGCGATTAGTTGAATAATGACTTATGAATGAATGACTATATAGTAACTGGAAAATTCTTTAGTGGGTGCCAGCCCTATTAAATACCCTCTAAACATTACTGTTTAAAGCAGGGTTCCTCAAATCTTACCCTGATGCACTGCAGAGTTTGGATCTAACCCTAATCAAACACACCTGAGCATGTTAATCATTGTATAAGGGTCATTAGAAAACACAGGTAGGTAAGTTTTATCAAGGTTGGAGCTAAACTCTGCAGTGCATCGGACCTCCAGGGTAAGATTTGAGGAACCCTGGTTTAAAGCATTATACACATTTGCATAATTTCTGCTTTCAGAACTGTCTGTAACAGAGATGATTAATCATAACAGCGGTTCTCAACCCCTGCTCTGCATATATTGCATGTCTCTCTTAGATTCTGATAATCAGCTCTTTAGAAGTGAGCTCTTTGCATGAACTGTGTTCTGATTGACTCCCTACCCACTGAGCAGGGGATATCCATTAAAGTTTACTTCACTTCACCAGTTCTGCTGGTATTGTAAAAAACAAGCAAGACAATAGTGATATTGGCAGATCATGAACATAAAACATGTTCCAGGCTGTGCAGGGGATGTAAAGTGCAGGAATGGGTTGCCGTCTGTGTTCAGCATGACAATTCCACGTTTAGAATTTTTTCTAATGATTGTTAAGGATGTCATATTATAATGTTGTTGTTGTTTTATTTGGTTATTGGATCTCAGTTTACAAAACAAAACTCTAGTCAGTTTGGAAACTATCCCTTGCGCCACTTGGCAGTAGTTTTGTGAACGGCTTTAACAACTGACTGAATTGCAGTTAACACACGGTGCACGCTGTGGTAGTAGGCATTATGGTCACCTACTGTATAATTGCTTTTAAGATAAAATGAGTTATTCCCTGCACCAAAAAGTTAATTTTAGGAAGAAAAAAAACATGAATGGAGCAACAGATTTTGTTTCAAAATAAGCTTTATATGTGGGAATTAATGTCCAGCTCTCTCTCCACCCTCAGTACTGAGATGTATCATGCGTGCTTGTATACTACTGTCATTTTAACTGTAAAATCTTGTTAAAGGGAGAAACTGTAAAATGTCTAACTAGGTCGATAGCCTTGTGGGCAATGTGACGACATGTAGCGCCGTTGTGCTTTCGGCGTCCCCTGTTCGAATCCCTACTCGAGGGCCTTTCCCGATCCTATCCCACTTTCTCTCTCCCACTTTGTTTCTTGTCAGTTTTGATCTGTCTTGTCACAATAATGGCTAAAAAATGCCAAAAATAAATCTTTAAAAACAAACAAAAAAAATCTAACCAGACATTTAATGTAATTTTACAGTAAAATGTTGTTAATTTTAGACGCATATTGAACAAATAATATATAATTTACAGTCAAAAACTTTAAAATTATATTCACAAAATTCCCTGCTTGAAACTCAACATTTGAAAGTATTTTGCTTACATAATCATGTTTTTAATGAATGTTTCATTGCATTGTTTATGTGTCATGGTATGTGTTACCAGGATGGTGTTATGTGTTTGCCTGAATGACTGAATTTAATATTACTTTGTTCTAAATGCTTCTAAATAAGATGATGTAAATAATAAATGCAGTCATGGTATTTTTCCTCTTTATGTCTCCAGAAACTCTGCTCAAAAGTGCAGCACATCCTGCAGGTCTGGAATGCTGGGCATGGAGTGATATCCCTGCACTGTTTCCAAAATGTCATTGCTGTGGAAGCCTACACACGTGAGGCCTGTATGGTGGATGCCATTGGTAAAGAGACACCCTGCTGGGCTTCTTGAATAGTTATAAACATTATTTGCAGCACAAATCTTCATCTTAATGTCACCTCTTGATCTTTTAATAGGGCTGAAGATGCTCACAAACCAGAAAAGAGGAGACTACTATGGTGTGGCGTCAACTTGGCCTGTGCAGAGAAAAAGGGAGTTAGGGGTTCACCTGTTGTACAAGGCGATGCAGATCTTTTTGGCTGAAGGAGAAAGACAACTCCGACCTGCTGATATAAGATGAACCATAGATGCTGTGGCATTACAGAAACCATGCAGAAATGACACTTTTATTTACTTTTCCAAAAACATTGTCATGTAATAGCAATAAATATCAACACATAATCAGTTACTGCTCTGCTGCTGCAGTCAAAAAAGCATTACTGTAATAGTAAAAAAAAAAAAAACCACACACAAGATCAGCTGTGGAGTTTCTAATTTGTGTTTACATTTTTAATCATTGTTGCTTATTGTGTTGATGTCCTGTTTTGATGCGAAAACTGAGCTACATGCAATGTATATATCTTTGTAATAGTGGTAGATGCATATGTAGGTACATTACATAAATCATTTTGACAGTTTTAATCTTTATTCCTTTTATGAAATTAAGTAGAAATAGTGACATTTACAATTTGGTTGCTGTCTTTTTAAGCTTTATGGGAGTTGTACAATAGAGCTGGATAAAAGCTAGGCTGATTAAGCTTGTGGTTTAAACTTAAAAAGCATTCATTGCATAAGAAATGAACAGTAAAAACTTGGAATTAAAAAATGGTGTGTTATGTTTGGCAATGTGTGTTTTACAAAGTAGTTTCGTCCCCTCTTCCCCGTTTTTCTGTATTCTTTCTCTTAAAAAGAGAAAAAATGCATTTTTATCAAAGTAGTGTATTTTCAAGAAAAATGGGCTACCTTGTAATGGCATTTTTTTCACCTGCAAATAATTCTAGGAATAATTGAAAATGCATTCAAAAAACAATACACCCACTCATATAAGTTATATATATATATATATATATATATATATATATACACACACACACACATATAGTGGGTATGGAAAGTATTCAGACCCCCTTTAATTTTTTACTCTGTTATATTGCAGCGATTTGCTAAAATCATTTAAGTTCATTTTTTCCCTCATTGATGTACTGACACTGAATTGTTGACATTTTTGCACATTTATTAAAAAAAAGCTGAAATATCATATAGTCCTAAGTATTCAAACCTTTTGCTCAGTATTTAGTAGAAGCACCCTTTTGATCTAATACAGCCATGAGTCTTTCACTTTTTCACACCTGGATTTGGGGAACCTCTACCATTCCTCCTTGCAGATCATCTCCAGTCCTGTCAGATTGGATGGTAAATGTTGGTGGGCAGCCATTTTTAGGTCTCTCTAGAGATGCTCAATTGGGTTTAGGTCAGGATTCTGGTTGGGCCATTCAAGAACAGTCAGAGGAAGCCACTCCTTCATAATTTTAGCTGTGTGCTTAGGGTCATTGTCTTGCCGAAAGGTAAACCTTTGGGCCAGTCCGAGGTCCTTAGCACTCTGGAGAAGGTTTTTGTCCAGGATATCCCTGCTGTACTCGGCTGCGTTCATCTTCCTCTTGATTGCAACCAGTCGTCCTGTCCCTGCAGCTGAAAAACACATATGTTGCCACCACCATTCTTCACTGTTGGGACTTTATTGGACAGGTGATGAGCAGTGCTTGGTTTTCCAAACGGTTCTATCTTGGTCTCATCAGATCAGAGAATCTTATTTCTCACCATCTTGCAGTCCTTCGGGTGTTTTTTTTTAGCAAACTCCATGCGCTTTCATGTGTCTTGCACTGAGGAGAGGCTTCTGTTGGGCCACTCTGCCATAAAGCCCAGACTGGTGGAGGGCTGCAG
>JAUMHP010000073.1:19455873-19482467 GCA_032361065.1 Enteromius trimaculatus | reverse complement strand
ATCTCGCCGGGGAAGTTGTCGTGAGCCGCCGGGCTCTCGGTTGGGCTTGAGGCACTAGCAGTTTGTTGGAAGGCAAGCTGGAGGATCGGAATTCTCGCGGAGGAATGTTAGGCAGACGAGTCGAAATAAGACCTTGGGTTTGTAGGATGTCTTTCGGTCGTGCGGTCCGAAGAATGCGCAAAGGACGAGATGCGGAAGTGAAGGAAATGGGTTTATTTATACTTAGTAAGTGGGTCAGATAACAAGGGGTTTGATTAGGTAATGCGGGCCAGCTGAGATTAATCATCCAGCGCTTCCTTCCGAAACTTTGTTATTTGCAAAACATTCACTAAATTTAAACAAAAATATAGAACATTTTTTTTAGAATTCTGTTAAATTAAAGAATAAATCAAATAAATACATAAATAAAATAAAATTAATGAATAAACAGCATTTATTTAACAAATACATTGTAACACTATTAATGCCTTTTGTAGAATTGATTGCATATTTGCTGAATAAAAGTAATTAAAAAAAAATCTATTTCCTTAAAAATAGTGTACTACATAGGCTAAATTTGTTAGCAAAATATGAATGTTGTTCTGGGCGTTGTTATGTGTCTGCTTACCGCTGGTCCAAGTCAGAAGAGTCCATGATGAGCTTGACATCCTTGCCAATCTGTCCAACTGGTTTGAAAAGTTACACACTCCTCGGTCATTCATGTCTGTTAACACAAACAATGTGGAAAGAGTTACACAAACAGCAGTAACACTGATGCTTGACTTACTGCAGCAAGCACCACTAACAGACATGTGATAAGTACTAAATATACAGCATGCAAATGAATTTACTTTCACAAACGGTTTCATATTTCAAGCACAAGAGGCCTGTATTCTGAACCACCTGTTCTGCACAAGTGGGTGTAATTGCTTTTTGGATGAAGTAGCCGTCGTGCTGCATCGTCTACAACTATTTGCATGGCAGTGACAGAAAGCCTTTTATCCCGTGTATGTTATCGCTGCTATCTGCAATACAGATGCCAGGTTGGTCGCCGGTTTAGGAGTCAGCGATGATCAGAGGCAACACAAATAATCAGCCCCCCTTTGCCGAAGCATTACGGAGATTGCATCTGAGGGAGTGACTGATTGTCCCCAGTTTATCTGATATTAGGGGAAATGGATTATTCAGACGCTTCAACAATTGTCTGTGGAAGCCCGTGGCAAGAAAACTCATTCGCTCGATCCTGAAAGATACAGGCCCACTGCGGCCGGACGGCTTTCTTTATAGATACCAGATGCGAATTTAGAGAGGAAATTTCCTGCCTGATTTGTATTTTTGCCATACATCCAGCTGTTTGTCATAGAGAGAGAGAGAGAGAGAGAGAGATAGAGAGAGAGAGAGGAAACAGTGTCTTCAGTGTATTTTTCTTTAGCTATTAGAATCCGACTTGTGTTTTGATGCACTTGCAACCAGTCTGAGTCACACGGAAGTCATTCAGCATCTGAACATTAACAACTTGACATTGAATGGTGTAGAGAAAATTACATAATGGAGAATAAATATAAAAAGTGCTGCTGTTGCACACATAGAGTACAGTAGGGTCACCAAATCCAGTAACCTGTTACGATTCCTTGTCGGATTTGGTGACTCTGTTGTGCTGTATATCTGCAGCTGTTCACATCAGAGCAATATGCCTTTGAAAATGCAGAATAAAAATGTTTAGACATCACCAGCTGCATACCTGCATCAGTGCAAAACCTCAACAGACAGAATCTAGGTAACATTAAAGCCACTTTATAATAGAAGAGGATAACAGATTTTGGTCACCTGCTGCTTTGTCAGATTTAGTGAATCTCTGTATCTTTGAAACTGTTCATATCAGACAAAAATGCTTCCTAAAATATAGAAAAGAACAGTTTAGACATCAGGAATGTACACACAATACATGATAATATTGGCATTTAAATCTGCATCTGTTCACATCAGACCAAAAAGCTTTCTAGGATATAGAGAAGGGTAACCTGTTCCCCTGCTGATCCTCCCTATTCACAAAGTATGCAAGCTGTGTAGGGCCCCGCAACACCAGGGCCCCCCTTGCTCTCAAGGATGATTGTATTTAGTATTGAGAATGGGTTCGTTAGGGATTATTATTTAATCTTCAGAGAAAGTACATCATTATGACTTCTTTATTTCTTAACATCTTTACTCTGAAACAAGAACATTATTATAACATCCTTGTGACATTCAACTGATGCCCCATATATGCCCTGCCAAAATATAAGCAGTAGAGAAAAGTCAAAAAATTATAAAACCATGACAGTTATTTTGTGAAAAATGTGGACATCAGGAAAACATTAATAATGCAAAAAATGTATGATGGCTCTCTTTTAAGTATTGAACAATGCATTATTCTAGAGCTAAAAAGCTATAAATCACATAGAACACATTCAATTTCATCAAATTCAGATATGTCCGGTTCTGATTTACAGAATTCACTGCTGCACATAAAAAACAACCCCTCGTAACCCCATTTAGGTCAGTGTCCTGTAGCCTGTGGGAACAGCAGTTGTACAGTTGTTCACACCGAGTGGAAGGTTTGTGTGTGTGTTGGGGTGATGGCAGGGCCACCAGCCACTTTAATTAATAAGAGAATACCTCTGGACTACAGCCCAGAGCCCAGCTATCATACAGCCGTTCTGTGAACACACACTGCCAAAACTCTGGGGTCAGTCCATGTGAGGTGAAATGCAAAAGGACATTATGACTAGCTACAAAGGAAGATGTTGGAAAAGATGTGAAAGCATTGGTTTGCGTTTTAAATTAGGCTCCCATCAACTGCATAGCTTAAACCTACAGTAAACCAGCTAAAAATGGCAACACCGCACTTTCTCGGTTCAGAATTTACACTGGAATTTCTGCACAGATTTTGAGGGAATCTGCATCTACAGCAGAACTGGTTTAAACATGGTAAACGAGAGTTCTGCATAATGCTATAATCACATTCGCCAAAATGTTAACAAACACTGAGTGAAGTCATTTAAAGTCGTAGTGTAAAGTTGTACGGTTATATGGCAAGGATGATGGACAATGTACAATGTAAAAATTTAAATTATTATTTTTTTTTTTACTTCATATTTCATCAATAATGAAAAAAGGGAAATCATAATTTCTGTGAAAATATTAAGCAGCATAACAGTTTATTATGATAATAGGTTAAATGTTCCTAGGAACACATCAAACTCAACAAAAAGCAAAATCAGGTCCCGTGACTGGGGTTACTATGTTGAAAATTCAGCTTTGAATTTGCTAGCTGTCCTTCCAGGTTAATTCTGTGGGATGTTTTTGCCTATTTTATCATCCAGCAGGCATAAATAGTCTGAAAATAAATCACACAGAAACGTAATAGCAAATTTTCCCCTTAACATGCTGCACAATTTGATATATTAGCAAGTTCTTAAATCAGAGTTAGTGAGTAAATTTAAGCAGATTTAAGAAAAGAATATTTGGTAATGCCCGCTGGCGGCTTCCTGATCCACAAATGACCACATACACATAGTGTAGAGTAATTATTGATATTGAACTCATCATCCATGGCAAACAATCTCCACCGTGAAGGCAGATGAAACACCAGTTGATCTTCACACCACACAGAGACGCAAATCGAGTGGCTTCAACGCTGATTAAAGGAATAACCAATTTGAGTTAAATGAGATTGGTCCTCTGATGCAGTAAAACGACTTGAGTTACAGGTCTTAAATAAAGTACTGTTCATTAACTCTGTATGTCATTAGCATTTGCGGATAACGTCTTCTGATTGGACTCATCTATCCGAAGCATCTCACTTATTTATTTGACAGGGTCTTTTTGTAACTGCACACACACACACACACACACACACACACCTACACACACACAGCAGCAGCAGCCTCCACCAAAAAAAATAAAAAATAAAAATTGGACAAAATAATTGAGCGGCAAATTACACTGAAGCATTTGAGATTGCATCAAACAGGTCGAGACAGGAAATGTGTGTGTGAGAGAGAGAGAGAGAGAGAGAGAGAGAGAGAGAGAGAGAGAGAGAAGGAAAAATGTAAGATAGGAAAATGAGTGCGACATTAAAGCAAGACACTTTATGATGTTTAATGGAGCTCTGGCAAATGTCACTCAACCTTTGAAACAATTGAATCAGACACGTCACCACAGAATGAAGGTTTTATTGAGCTTTTAAATATTCAGTTTGGTCTTTTAAATAATTTCTGTCAGAACTTTGGAGAAAAAAAAAACAAAAAAAAAACGTTTTTTAAAGTAAGTTTTTAGAAAATCCTTTATTCTGGCACAGACTCAATGTTTGCTGTTCAAAGGTGCCAGTAGTTCATATATAAATGAATTGTTACTGAAAACGTACTCAGCCTCAGGCCATCCAAGATGTAGATGAATTTGTCTCTTCATCAGAACAGATTTGGAGAAATGTAGCATTGCTCACCAATGGATCTTCTGCAGTGAATGGGTGCCGTCAGAATGTCCAAAACATCACATGTGCATTCTAGTCCATCAGTTAACTTCTTGTGTGGTGAAAAACCAAATCTTTGTGAGAAACAAATCCACCAAAATATCAACTTCAGTCAAGATAATAGTCCATAATACATAATGTTTCCTCCAATCAAAAAGTGCATGCCCTGTTTTCCTCTCATATCAAAATACACCAATGTATCATTTAGTTTTAGATTGTTTTCACTTCTAAATGGTGCTTGATCTCTGCACATTTTTCTCCTGATTCAGATGAGTTGATGAACACCCCACTTTTTTACCTCACAATATGTTAATTGACAGATTACTGGATTATTGTGATGTTTTTATCAACTGTTTGGACTCTCATTCTGATGACACCCATTCAGTGCAGAGAATCAATTGGTGAGCAAGTGATGCCAACATTTCCCAAAATTTGTTATTTTGTTCTTATCTTGGATGGTCTGAGGGTTAGTACCTTTAACACATTTTTTTGGGCGATCTATTACTTGAACATATGCTTGTATATCTCATTATCAACATCTGTCTTATGTACTTGTTCCAACAGATGAAAATTGAAAGAAAGTCCATTCACATATGTGCAAATATCACTCTCAGCCAGCAAGATGTGACAACTGTTACATTTAGTTTGATTAGCATTTACATTTATGCATATGGCAGACACTTTAATTCAATGTAACCCACAGTACATTGCATTCAGGTCACACATTTTAGAAGTTCATGCACTTGAAATGCAATCAATAACCTTGACATGGTTTGTGCACATTGTGTGCTGTTGTAAAATGCAGATATTTCAATTATTGATTGAATGCATAGTCTGTTTAATAACTACATTGCTTTGAGCAACTATTACAAGTTCAATATTAGCAAAAAGACTAATTTTTATTTTCATAGAGGTGCCATTTAACTATTGACTATGACAATTTAAAAAAAAAAAATAATAATCCAAAGTTGATGTAAATGAAAAAGATGCATTTATGCTTATGGAAGAAACATTAGTTTGGTCTGACGGTCGTTCTGCTTCACCTCTGCGTGGTATCTGAGATTGAGACGCTGTGATTTTTATTTTTATGGAGTATATTAATGTGTGTAGGAGAACAGTGCTGATATGTTTTGCTAGGAGATCAAGGTGTGAAATAGCTGCCTTGTAAACTATTTTATGATATAGTAATGGTTTAATTTCCTTATTTGTGTATTCCTTTACCCAGAAAAACATGAGAAACAGTATTGGAAGGCAATTGTTTTCCATTTTAGTTATATTGGATGTTGAAATGTTTTTGTGATGTTTTTATTAGCTATTTAAACAATACGCTCCGATTTGTATTAGTGTCGGAAAATTATTTGCTTGCTTTGACCTTGTTGATGTGAGCAGGATGGAAAACAGAACCACTGAGGAAGATCCATTTTGGATCTTAAGGAGACCATCTGTTGGTAAAGAGATCTGAATGCGAAGAGAAGATGACCTACAGAGAGAAAAACACAGCTGAATCTGACAATCACATGTCCAGGTCACATAAACTGAAAAATGAAAGAGCAGGCAATTAAACAATTAATGACTGAAAATTAGCAATTATAATTTGCATAAAGAAAATGAAGCCAATCCAAGACATTAAGATTTTTTTCTCTGGTTTACTGACATTATTTTCACGATAATTAAGCACAATTTCCCTCTCAATGAGTTGTTTTTCTTAATATTTTAAAATCGGAATAAAAAATCACTCTACATGGAAAAACTACCAAAATAGTTTTTAAATATAATTTGCATGAATGTTCTAAACACAATTTTAATACTATCTATGCATCCATCCATCCATCTATCAGGGATGCGGCAGAAGCACAAGGCGAAGACACAAGAACAGAAACTAGACCATATAAGGACAAAACAGGAACTCATGAACAAAACTAAAGACATAGAACTAGTGACATTGAACACAGACAGGGGGTAAAATTATCTCCCTCTCCCGGAAGGTGCATCGTCGCACCTGGAGACATCTACAAGGGGAGGGAGGGTGGGTGTCCTGGAGGCCGTACGAGGAAGAGTCACTCGGTGCCTCCAGGTCGGCATCGTAGCCTTGGGCTGCTATGTCGGATCAGGTGCCATGGGAGGCCATGGCGGATCAGGACGTTTGTGAGGCCACGGCGGATCAGGGGCTGTCTGCGGCTGCTGCGGGACACTATAGCCCCCTCTCAAAACACCCAAAACACCCCCCCCCCCCCTTCCCTTTTCTCTGGGCTGTGGCTCTTGCAACGCAGAGTCTGGAGCTGGAATCGAGATCAGCACTCCCGGTTGTAATCTAGGGGCTGGAATCGGGATCGGCACTGCTGGCAGTAATCTAGGGACTGGAATCGGGATCGACTCAACTGGATAGACTCTGGAACTGGGATTTGCTCTACTGGCTGTGATTCAGGTACTGGATTCGGGGGCTATACACTAGGGACTCGAATCGAGATCGGCTCACTTGGCTGTAAATCTGGAACTGGATTCGGGATAGGTGGAACGGGACCTGCGGGGATCAGATCTGGCATATCGGCCCACAAATCCAGCTCCAGTCCATTACATCGCAGGCTGGGAACAGCGGAAATCCGGTACCGCTTTCAGGATTTTGGCACTGATGTAACCCCATAATGAGCAGTTCTTTGGGGTAATGGCACGGATTTACCTCCAGACTAGACTAGAAACATCCATTTAACCTCGACGATCGAGAGTACTGGACAAAACACAACAGGCTTATAAACACTGGGGATAACTCAGGACAGGTGAGGAGCACAGGTGGGACAGGTTAATCAATCAACTTAAACAAGAACAGAAACTAGACCATATAAGGACAAAACAGAAAATCTTGAACGAAACTAAAGACATAGAACTAGTGACATTGAACACAGACAGTGGCGTGACACTATCACAACTTTATTAATAAATCTTTATATGTCTGCTAATGCCCAGGAGGCGGCCACACTCCAAATCCACCACCCAATGACCAAAGGGACACTAAAGGGTTTTGGTATACCTTCGGGAGTGGACTCTGCCGAATGGCGAGGCGCAAGCCAGGCAATGGAGGATGGCCTCCTGGCCATTGCTCGTGAGGCCCGGGAAGAGGAGTGAGGGGGTGGAGGATTTCCTCCAGTGTGATCATCCTTCTTAGTTTGTTATGGTCGATCGTACTGTCAGGGATGCGGCGGAAGCACAAGGGCGAAGACCCAGCGAAGCAGTAATTTAAACAGGTAAACACAGAGAGACTAGAAACATCCATATAACCTCGACGATCGACAGTACTGGACAAACCACAACAGGCTTATAAACACTGGGGATAACTCGGAGTTCCTAAAACTTAAACATAGAGGCACAAGGCGCATACCGGACACAGCAACTCAGGGTCGGGTCTGCATCCTCCAAAGGCAGCGCTTGCAAGTTTTCCACCTTTTCCCAAAAGGGCGTGGCGGGAACTTTAGGCACACAACCAGGTTTGGGTCTCAGTAAAACATGAGAGTAAGCCAGACCGAATTTGAGGCACAAATTGCTGACCAAAAATGGTAGCAGTTCCCTCATTCTCATTTTCCTAAAGGAAGGAAAACACCACACCAATCGAACATCTTTGAGGGTCCTCTTGGTTAGAGGAACAATAGTCAGCGAACAGACCCCAATTCAGGGAGTTGGTCTGCCTTGTAGAGGGGGCTCTAGCCTGAGTGATAGTGTCTACCACGGCCTGGGGAAGGTACAGGTTCCACAGATCGGGATGTGGGTGCCAGATTGTGCCCATCCCCTGAGAAAGAAGGTCCTTCCAGGGAGGGGCTGTTGACAGGAGCATGAGGTCCCCTGGAACGTGAATGGCTCACAGCGACTTGAACCACGAGTGAATCCAGAAAAGGAGAGAGCTTAACAGCCATCAACTCGAGGCAATTGATATGCCACTGCAGTCGAGGTCCCGTCCAGGAGCCCGAGGCTGCTTGCCCGTTGCATACAGCAGGGGGAGTGGCTTGGCATGCAAAAACCACTGATCAATTCTTATTGACTTATTTTTTCTCCAAAGATCAGAGTCGATTGGTCTACCAGACGGGATCCCATGATGTCAGTCAATGACGTAACGTCATAGTGACTGACTGAAAGGAAACTGTTGTGCAAACTACTCCAACAATTTGTATTTACCATGTCAGAAAACATTTATTTTTTTACATTGTATAATAGTATTTAAATATTTAAACACTAAAATAACACCGTATCCCAACCACAGCTAAGCCACACTGAAATACGAACAATGCATTTGAAAATGAATTAAAAACATAAACATGTAACGCCTATGGAAAATAAATTAAAAATGGATGCTTAGGATCTAAATTTTTATCATCACTAACAGCCAGGATTTTGTTAGAGTGAGCTGCAGATTTAGTCCATGACATCCATTCTGTGCTGTCGATCAGTGATCTGTATTTTTCAACTGAATCAATCTGTGAGCTGCTTTTGTGTCATCCTGAAGTCTGCTGAGCTGATCCCTCCTGTCTGAGTCATTAGCTGTCATGACGTGACCTCAGATCTGCTGATTCCAGCTGGAGCTCAGCTTTCCTTCAGGTATCATCTTGAGGAAAAAAAAAAAAGCTCTCAAAAGCTTCATCCTACATCCTGTGCAGCATGTCAGATTCTTTTTTCCTTCCTGACAGACTGGACATTATTAGTTTCAACACATTCTACACAGCTTCCGGTGGTTTATTGCTTTCATAACAGTGCAGCAACATGATAGAGGAAAGAGGCAAAAGCTTGCCTGTTTCCATTGATGCTGCTTGTATGTATTGCTGCAATTATATTGGATAGCATAAACACAAAACAAACTACAACATGTAGTCAATATCAGGTACAGGTACTGTGTAAGCATGGGACAATATAAAATTATTAATATATCTAATCCTTAATAATAATAAAACAATAACAACTATAACAACAACACCACACACATATGCATACAGTATGTGTGTGTTGTTCAATTTTGTTCAATCCTTTTTGCTGTAATTGTCTCTTATGGTCATTAAGGCTGATTACAGTAAAAATACAGTAAAAGAAATATTATTTAAATAATGATCGTCATTGATCAATAAACAAAGCTGAAAACAATGCAGTCAGATAATAGTTTACGACAAATATCGGACCCAGAGGCAAATATACACATGCAAATTCAATTAACAGTTTCACAGCACTTTTGCAAACACTGGTATCTAAATCACGAACAACATATCTGTCTCACTATTGTGTCTTATTAAAAAAACAAACACACACTATTTTCCCAGTTAGCATTGCAGTAATTCCCCCTGCAGAAATCAGTCGGTAAACAGAATTATGTTTAAAAGAGATATTTGTGCACATCTTCTATTGATCATGGCAGCAGTAATTCTGCTGATGATCAAATGATGGAGGACAGCATTATAACCGGGCACACATCCAGACGTATGCTGTGGTTTTGGCATTTTAAAGAGATGATTCTAGAGTCTGAATTACAGGTCGAGTAATTCATTAAAGGAAATCTGCACTGTTAACATGTTTTAGTGAGTTTATGCAGGTACTGTAGCACGTACAAAAGAAACACTGCAATTCATTTATAGTACATTAACCCCTTATTATATTGTTTCCCTGGAGTAGTTTGTGTCCATAACCAATATAGAACAGCAGTTCTTGCAAAATCAATAACTTATATGAAATACATATATGTTCCCAAGATTGTGTTTAGACAGGATATGAGATTGTAATTACTCACTAAAGGCACAGTATTGCTAAAGACCTCAGGGTCAGATAATAATACTATAATCACAATAATCTGAAAACGGTTCACATTAGTGACACATAATGCACCTGGTGGTTAAGTTCACAAAATGCAATCAAGTCATATTAGTAACAGAACCCAGGCTCTGCCTAGATTTCTGCAGAAATGTACCTATACAAAGAATTTACTGCAGCTTTCTAGATTAAATTAAATCTAAGGCCAACAACACTTATTTCTTTTTTTTCCCCCACAAATGATGATTAGAGGGCAGGTTAGTGCTTAATAAATACTTCTTTTTATATATACGTTTTACTATACACCGTAATAGTATACACCATAACGTGTAAACTAATAATTTTACTATTTTCATCACCTAATGAGCTTCATATGGCTTTTCTGATGTAGTAAATGTGCTCGGTAGCACACCCAGTACAGCATTGCACTTGAATGAATGAAGACTTAGAAGCAAGCTCAAATGGCATGTTTTTGCGTCAAGAAATAATTTCACCTTACATTTGCTTTAGTTAAGACTGTCAGTTATGTTTAGGGTAGAGTTTGGTGTGGATAATATGTTAATTTCAAATGGACCTTTTTTGCCACTCACCTGAAAATCTGTAATGCATACAACAGCCAAGACAATAAAATGCTCACACTTAACTCAAACATTTAAGTTTCAGACTAAATTAAACATGCTATTTAGCACCAGACATGTGATGTTTCTCATTGAATTGTCAATGAAACGTGCTACAAACAACCTAATATAATTTTGCAAACATTTGATAACCGCAAGAATGTTTTTTTCATGACACTGCTGCTTAATAAAGCTGCATCTGCAATGCAGAGAAAAAAATAAATAAATTTGCTTATAGTGCCTCTTGTGGATGTGCCATCTGCAAAGTGCAGTGAAGTGCATTGCAGTTTTTTTAGAAATGTAGGTATTTTTTATATTTTCAATGAACCTGAATTAGTAACGGAGTGTATACTAGTGTTTTCAGAGGACACTCTTCACAACCACCTTAAAATGCTTGCAAAAATGACAACATGCTCATAGGACTGATGCTTCGGAAGGGATTATGACTTTAATGAAATAATTCTCAGCCAATCTCCAGTGTGCTCCGTGTTTGATTGGAGAAATCGTGTGGGTGTTTTGGCTCTCTCTTTGGGTAGCAGCCAAGTCGATGTCACGATGAGCAGCCAATTACAGTGCCATACTGGTTGTCCTACGCATCACCAAGGTGCCAACCTGCCAAAAACAAATGTTGTGAGAAGCATGAGGCTTCGCCAGTCCTGTGCGAGATCTTTTCTAAGCATTTTGTATTATTTATGTTGCTGTAAAGTTCTCAACATAGTACTCACTGAGGCATAACACATTCTAAAATTACTAACTGGGTGCAGATTTAAAAAGAAAACATGTTTTGAAACAGGTGGCTTTCCCAGCTGGCGCTTTGGAGTGGAGTTCAGTATTTCTCTGTTGTTTACAAAAAATCCACAATGACCCTTTTTACTTTTATTAATGATAAAGTTCCTGGTCTGTTTTAATTCGTCTCAGATATGATGGCAAGTGGTCAACACAGAAGATTTTGCACCTAAAATTAACATGCATCTCAGATGTGTCAAATGCATATGTAAAAAGTCATAGTCAGCATTATTTGTCAATTCTGTACAGGGCATACTGTACCGAGAATTGAAATTGCGTTATTTCTAGATCCGTGCTGGATAACAGATAAACATTAAATACAAAAAGAGTTTTAAAAAAATGCAAGTAAAAATTTAAATAAATACAATTATACATATAACAAAAAAGCAAATACAATATACAAGTAAGGACACATGACATTGAGTGCAAACCAGACAGAGTAATTCAAATGTAGACAAATAGTGCAAATGGAGCTTGTATATGTATGATAAAGTGATAATAAGGCATCATTTTCGGCACAGTTACTTGAAAAATATGTTATGACTTTAAAACAATATCAATATGCTGGGAGATTTAAAACCTGATGCTTTTGAACGTTAGCATCACACATAACTCACATGTACATAGGCTATAAACTGTACTATTTATATACTTTATATTTGTACTTAAAAAAAATATGTTAGTGCAAACAGTTGGTGCATTGTCCTGAGCTGTAAGGTTCAGTGACCAACACTGAGCTTCAGCATGTGTAAACTAAACTTGCAGATTGAGCTAAAACTGATGAAAGAAAAAACAACAATAATCAAGATGTTACAGTCTAATGATAAACCGTTTATAAAAACCGTCATCACAGCTTGACTCTATTTGCCCAGACACTTGAACACAGTCTCACAACGTTTTCGTACGAGGTGCCAAATTCGCGCCAAATCATACTAATTCATACGACCTCACTTGTACAATTTGTCTAAAACCCTGTGCGGGTAGGTTTATGGGCGGGGTTAGGTGTAGGTCATTCGTACAAATTTCATACGATTTCGAACAAAACGGTTCGCAGGAAACCCTAACCTCATAAAATATGTGCGAATTCCCAGGAGATCAGGTTGGACACTTTGTCTCCACCTACTTGTCTACCCTCCGTCTCTGTCCCCTTATATAATCTCTATTCATTTAAATACTTATTGAAATTACAATAAAAGCCTACTTGACTTGACTTATTAAATATTATTTGTATTTATTATCATTTATATTTGTCTTTGAAATATTAATGCATTTGCTTCCTTTGCAATCCTTCATGAAAAAGTATAACCTTTGGTCCCAGATATTTGTTCCGTCAGTCCTGCTGCACTTGAAATATGTTTTTGTTTATACGATTAGATATAATATGTTTATCTTTTAAGATAAACAGTTCTTGGGGTAGAAAAAAAAAAGACACTGACCTTTGACCCTGCTCTCAAATGTGTCATTTTTGCAGAAAGGCTATAACTCCACTCATTTAGACAGCGTTCAGGAAGAAAGTGAAGAATTGCTTTGTCATCTCATTTAAATCCTGTCCATCCACCAACCGCTGATTGTTTCACCTGCCGACATCCACCTCGCTGAGACGAAAATGCCTCCAGGAAAATGAACTCAGGGGAACCGAGCTCTTAGATTGTTCTGGCAGGGGTGAACCAGGTTGGCAGGGCGGTGTGTGTAACACACTTCATTTTTCCACCACATGCTGAACTTAGCAAGTCAATCGACAGATCAGCGTGAGGGCTATTTGCAGGCTGTTGCCATGGTTTTGTTAAACAGTGGACTAATCTACTTCCTCACATTAAAGTAACTCACAGTCAGTCGCTGAAGGCTATGATGTTTTGCTCATGTTTTCTTACCTGGGACTTTGAATCATATGCAAAGTGAAAGTTTTCTCTGTAAAAGTGATTAAAATATAAATAAAAAATATATATACCAGTATATACCAGAAACGACACAGACAAATTACAGAACTAGCAATAAGAGTTTGCACACAGGCTGCTGATAATGAACCAAACAGTTGGTGCATTGTCCTGAGCTGTAAGGTTCAGTGACCAACACTGAGCTTCAGCATGTGTAAACAAACTTAACTTAAATTGCAGTTGGAGCTAAAACTGATGAAAGAAAAAACAACAATAATCAAGATGTTACAGTCTAAAGACAAACCGTTTATAAAAACCGTCATCACAGCTTGACTCTATTTGCCCAGACACTTCGTCTCCACCTTCTTGTCTCTGTCCTCTTATGTTTACTCATTTCCTCTCCGAACACATTATTCTTGCTTTTACTCTGCCAATCAAGTCTGCATGCCCATTACTGAATGGAGACCGGAGAGCGGATCACAGCTAATTGTTTCTCCACACATCAGAGCAATGATCTCACACATTAAAGGGCTCTGGCTCTGTAATGAGAACAATGCAAGGATCTGTGAGCGTTTGGAGTAATACGAATTATGCTAATTGCCAAAATGATGAGTTTATAGAGAAAAGTAGACAGAAACAGTGCAGTTCAAGAAAAAAGGCCTATTTTGACAGCATAATTACTTATTAATCTTAAACTGCTTTAAGTCAGTCAGATATGACACAAAGAGAAGCGGAAACTCAACAGAGATTGAGCTAATGTTGTCTTTTGTTGTCAAAAGCAGAGGTGACAGTAGGACAGTAGATCTTCTCTTAGCAACTGAGCTGTTGTGAAGGGTTTTTGGTCATTAGTGAACCCAGATACAGAACCCGACTAAGCCTCGACTTGACAAGATCTGAACTAAATTCACTGCAACGATGGGTCTAATTCAGAGTTTTAAGGAACAGCTTGTCTAAAATTATTGCAAATGCTGAAAATTATGTCTATTTATTCACCCCGTGCCATCAAGTTATTGCTTTGGGTTTTTTTTCTGTGAAACACAAAAGGAATTTTTTTAAATCTTAATGCAGCATTTTTTTTCATTCAACAATACTTCATTGAAACAAAACAAAAAAAGGGCATATTAGATGCATTATACACACACTTTAAGCGTATAAAAAATAAAATAATTATGCACAATAAAATGGTCAACAAAATTACAAAATGTGTGTAATCCCTTAAGCCATGTATCACTTTGCCAGGCAAAAAACAAAATACAACAAAGAGTAAAGATCACCGGGATGCATTTTGGTTCAACAGCTATTTGCTTCCTGAACCACCAAACTATCTCTCTCTCGCTCTCTCTCTCAAATCCCTAATTTTTATTTCCATTTTCTGCTGCCCTCATTTTTTGTTTTGTACTGATCATGGGTAAAGTCAGGGTTGGTAGAAGTTAGCTCCATATTTGGCGGAGCACAAACTGTGTGCTAGGTTGTGGGCTGGGCGTGTTGAAGGGTTTCCCCGGGGGGCTTTCTCTTTGGGCCGTGTGGGAAGGTGCCGATTGGTTCCACTGCAATGCAACCCACAGCGACTGATTGGGCCTCCTCTCTCGCAGTTTGTCACCAGCCGTGCGCCAAACAGATGGAGCTCACACAGCGTTATGCCGTGCCATGAGCTACCTGGCACTGAAACGAGAACGAGGAAAAGGAGGGTGGCTGAGAGTACTGGCGAGGACTCATTCTGCAGTCGGTCTGTCTACCGGATTCTTAAGATGATCTGACATTGTTGATTTCCAACATCTTGACCTCCTTCACAACTTCTATCAGATGATAGCTGTCCAAGTTAACCTTAAAAAGGCGAGAATAACAACCTGGATGTCAAGACTGCAAATGCACATTAAACTATGCCCTTAGAACATACTAAAAAAATACACATCAAGCTTGGTTTAAATATAAACAAAATATTTCTTAATTCATAAAGAGAACCAAAATTGACCTCCTAATGCAAACCTGACTGAAAAACCCAGGATTTGATGCAACGGCACACTGTGGTTTATAGATGTGGGGTCTAGTGTATTAGAGAATGAGACCCAATAGAGTAAAGCCCTGTTCACACCAAGAACGATAACTATTAAAAAATAATCATATTATTTAAACTGAACCATTTAAACGAGTCGTTTTTTATAAAACAAGAGCTAAATTGATACATTGGTATTTTGCTGGCCACTTGTGCCCTTAGACCTGGGAAAACTTGATTTTCATGTTGGTCTGAATAAAAATGCAAATAAATTCTTTTAGACAAAAATTGAGACAAAAAATGTATCAGACTCACACTTTAATATTTTTGTTTTTGTTTTATTTGAGAAATATTAAAAGGTATAATTCAACTAGAATGGTAATTTCAGGCTTCTATTAAGACATTTATCTTCTACAACAATATCTTCTTTGTGTTCCACAGCAGAAAGAATGCCATGCATTTTTGGAAAGACACACATAAAGTTGAACCAATTATTATTATTTTTTTTACAATCTTTTAAAGTTTCTCATTCCTAAAGCAAATAGAGAAATTATTATTAGGAAAAAAATACCAAAGCACAATAGTATTCATATAACTTGCATGCCTTATTCTCAGTCTCTGATTAGCCTCTGGTCTGCCTGTGTGCATCTTTATGCACATGTTTTTATTAATTTTGGTTTATGCTATTCTTTTTTGCATCAAAGCTAGCTTGCTAATGCTAGTCTCTCTGAAACTGCCTACCCTACCTTCAAATGCTTTGATTTTTGAGAGAACCGTTCCTTCGAACAAAGAATACAAAAGAGCAGAAGAGCTGACACCAAGAGCGACCCAACACTAAGAAATAAGTCCTGACAATGTTAAGACTCAGCAAATGTAACCTTCTCAGACAGACAAGAAAGTACAAGCAAAAGCTGCTACAAAAAAGGTACAGCCTGTTCTAGTCTGCACAAAGAACCAACATAAAACAAATCTTATACTTTTTGACCCTTATGGCCTTACTGTACACAAATTAAGAGCACATTCTTTCCCCATCTCTCCACAAAGCACTGACAATTTCAGCAGAAATGGAAAACCAACAAAGTCCCATACCTTCCCAGAATGTGCAAACACTGCTGTGAGGTATAAGAGAAGTCAAGGCTAAGAACCTGCGCGAATCAAACTCTGCTGAAAGTGACCTTACTCAGTCAGGACCGGCCTGTTCGGATATTAGCATAAACGAACAGAACGCATGCAAGAGCAGAATCCACCATTAAAAGTAAACACTCATGCTAATCCTGAGGAAAAACACCAAATGCCTTCTAATCCCCATCTGTGAATGATAAAGCATAACACTTCTAGTTTTGGATCAAAAGGATAACTTTATTTAACTTTGCCATTTATTCGTGCCTGGAATCAAAATCCTTGGCTTTGAACCGCGGTGGTCCGGACACAATGAAGTCTGTAGATTAATCGACAAGAAAATGTGTCTTTCAGTCAAACAAAGACTCTGGTTGCTTGATGTTTTTTTGATTTTTTGTTTTTTTTTGCGTGAGCAGCGCCCTGAGATGCAAATGCACTTTCGAAATAAATCTGAATGCCACATGGGGCAAGGATGGGGGAAAATGAAATTATAATTAGTAATGCTCAACAGTAACTTCACATGAAGCGAGAGAGTCAACATTAATTCATCTCGGGATGTTTTCGTTCTCCTTTGTCACACACAATTTTCTGATGAAATTTTCCTCAATGATAATAGGACATCTTAAAGTAATACTTGGGTCTTTCTGCAATTTAGGGTACATTTAATGCTCAGTGTTAATAATTATATTTTTATAATTTTCTTCAGAAATATCATATTTAAAATCACACGAAAGACTGCATACTATAATCACACAGATATATAACTACACTGTTTTTTAGGCTTGCTTGAAATTGCTGTTGCAGAACAGTCAAATCTAAAGATCACAACACACAGTATAAGGCTGTATATTTAATAATACATTTAAGAGCTGCTTCAGCAAATATATCAGGGTGGATATTTCCAAGTCAGACAAAATAATCACATACATTTAAGTCTGCTTACCACAAGTAGTGAGAGTAACATATTCTGTCTGATTTGAAGAAGCGCCAAACTCTGTCAGGTCTGAGAATTCAGCAGAGTTCTTGGATCTGTCATCAAATGGAAGTTCTGAAATGCACACAATTTAACTCTGAGTCAAGACACAACTTTTTAAAGTATCTACAAAACAAAGCAAACTTTTAATTATTTTCTTTTAATGTCCTACCATCTTCAGCGTGGATGATAAAACACGTTTCTTTGGTTGTTGCAAGTTCTGAAAAGACATCCTCATCCACCTCTACGCCCTGGTCATCGATGACTTTCAATGTTGTATTCTCTGGTAGCAGAAATTTCTCCTGGACAATCAACATATAAATGTCAACATGTTATTTATAAAAGAAGTGACAAAATTACTGTTACTCTATATTAACTAAATACTACATAACCTGCACTGAGAAAATCTGAGAAACAAATTTCCTCCAGTCTTGTATACTTTCCCATCGTCCAAACTGCACTTTTATCAACATTGTGACCTGAAATTAAAGAGAAAACAGGTTTGTTTTTTTCGTGTGTGTGCGTGTGTATAAGCTGAAAAAGTTAACGCATGGGTCACGACATATTTATTGCTGTTACAATTAAAAACACTGTGGTTTAGTAACCACGTCTGTTAAAATTAGAATATCTCACAGACATAAATCTGCATTGGTGGATAAAATATTACTTCGTCGTCATCAGTTAGAGGAAGACATTAGGTTTCTTAAGTCACCTCTTCAGTTTAACAACAAATAATTTTGTTGTTTTTTTCAGACAACGGTGACATGAAACGCTAACTCGTTCACATCGATTAAAAAAAAAGCACAAAAAGCCACATGCTGGGGTAATAACATTAGCTTACATTCAACATCAAGTTCACCACAGTCATAACATACACAGTATGTGACGTAACTGCTAAAACAAAACGCGTTTCCGACACAAAATATCGATTAATGTTAATGTGCCAAATAATATGCTTTTACCTACCTTACGACGAAGGAATGTTTTATGTTTGGTAAAAAAAAATATGTTGTTGTTGTTGTTATTTTTTTTTATTTTTTTTATTGTTATTCATCATGAATCCTGAGGGGAAAAAATCAATCAATCAATCAATCAAAGGTTCCAAAAAAAGATATCTGGCTGCACAGCTGTTTCAAATATTAACAATTCTAGTAATAAATCAGCATATTAGAATGATTTCTAAAAAGGATCATGTGACACTGAAGACTGGAGTAATGATGCTTTTTATCACAGGAATAAATTACATATTTACTCAGAAAACAGTTATTTTAAACTGAAATAATTCACAATATTACAGTTTTTTCTGGATTTTTTATATAATAAATGTAGCATTGATGAGCATAAGAAACATCTATAAAAACCATTAAATATCTTACTGACCCCAAATTTTTCTGAACGGTAGTGTACAGTATCTGTGGACCATAAAATATTAGTTCAAATCAAATTGTCAAAATTTAAGGTTAATTTGATCAATGAAATAACACTGACTGGCCAAACAAGCCCTGCCATTGAAATAAGGCAAACGCTTACCTGTCTGTAACATTGTTGACAAACATTTGTTTCCTTGTAATATCAAAATGGAGATTTTTAAGCTTAACAACCATTTAATATTTAGAAAACATGTTGTACTTTGCTAATATAAAATATACCACAAATTATAGACTACAGTATATAGTTCTATATTATATCTAACCTGCTTTATTTAATGCCTAATGACTTTCTAAGTTTAAAATCTAGCAAATATATCACACTGCCAAAGACTGTGTGGCTTCATCTAACAGACTAAGCACCTGAAGTAAACAATCACTTCTATTTTAGGCAATGATTCTTCTTAAGTCCTTTAAGATTAACGTAGCCGTCTGCATGACAGAATAAGAACGTGTGTGAGAGTGCGATGGAGAAAGAATTGGACAATCTGTTGCCTTATCCAACGCGTGCACCAAACTGTCAATTAAAACATGATGCCCAGATGTTTGGCTCCCTTCGTTAAGTTTAATTGAGATTTCTCCATCAGTTACGAGCCAAGCTCTCACGGTCCGTATCAAGTGACGAGTGTACTGCACTTATCGCCAACACTTTACCAAGGTGGCAGTGTTCTAGAACGCTAATTAATAGGGACACACGCAGTTGGGTGCCATCCTATGTTGTTTGATAATGACATTTCCTACTCGCCTGTAGCTGATGGGAATCCCATTGTTGAGCACGTTTTTTGTTTCTTCTCACCCAAGGGAGGTTGTTTGATAGTTTTGGTTGGTCTACAATAAGAAACTCTTACCTTGAATCTCACCTTGGAATGCAAAACAAACAGACAAAGTTCAGAATCAAGAGGGCTGCAGGGACATATATGATCACACACTGTGTGATGGTCTGCAGAAATATTTTCTGTTAAATACAAAATGAAAAGAAAAATAATGAAATGCAGTAGCTTTTACGTATTTAATTTACTGTATTATTAAAAAAAAAAAAAAAGATACGTGAATAAAAAGAAAGTAATTAATTCATTATATTTATTACTATTAATAATAATTATAGATTGGAAATAATTAAGAATATTCCTTTTTTTGTTGAAAAAAGTATATGTTTAGGTATACTAGAAAATAGAAATGTATACTTGTATTCAGCAAAGACGCATTAAATTGAACAAACATTAAGGTAAATATAAAGTTATAAAGTACAAATGTTGTTCACTGAATTTAAAAAAATCCTGAAAAAAAATATTATGGTTTCCACAAAATAGTAGCTAATATAAAATCTGTTCTCAACATTAAAAATAATTTTTAGAACCATTATTACTAACATAACACCAATAATTAGCACGTTAGAATGATTTCTGATGGATCATGTGACATTGAAGACTGGAGAAATGATGCTGAAAACTCGGATTTGTGTCATAGGAATAAATTACATTTGAAATATTATCAAATAGAAAGCAGTTATTTTAAAATGTATTTATTATTTATATTTCACAACAGTTTTTACACCTTTTTTTTCTCCCAAAAAACACAGCATTGGTGAGCGAGAGAGACTACTTTCAAAAACATAAAAAATCTAAACAATTCTAGTTTTGACTTCTTTATTATTATTATTATTATTATTATTATAATATCAATAAAAAATTTTGGTCATACCACCTAAAGGCACCTACCTGTACTTTTCTCAGGTAAATAATAGTTGTTGCTTGCCCTCTTTTACAAATAGCAGAAAAAAACAGACTCTAAATCTCCTCTAAATCTCAAATCTATCTCGGCTGCGATGCTGGAAATTACAAAATGTAGTTCAAGACCTCTCGCTGAAAAACACAAACACATTTATAGCTCACACAGATTACATGACGGGACCCTGGGGAGATAACACTCATCTGTGAGTGAGACTACGAACACTGACATTGGACAGGGGCTTTATCAAGCCCAGGGGCATTGTGGGATACCGAAGGACTGAGCAGATCATCGCTCAGGGGACCTGGGCTTCAGGTTTGCCTTTAATACCTGACTGCATTGAGCAAACCCAAGCGCCATTTCACATTTCCCTGCGGACAGATGAGTGATTGCTCTCTTCTCGTACCACACATTCTGGTTTATGCACAGAAAGAGACCCGCAAACCCTCGTGGGCTAGACAAAAGCGCAGTGCCGGGAGAACAGACTGGCGCCGGAGAACAGTCAGGCTCATGGGAGGCTGGCGTTCTTTCAAGATACGAACAAGGAGTTAGGAACCGGTGCCTAAAACTGTGCTCTGATTCACCATCTACCCCAAGGTGGTGCTGTGCTATTAGCAATCTTCTGGTTTGCTTTTGTTGCTGCCGTTTGTATTTTTGTCTACGTCTGATAATGACACGCAGTGCGTGTGAGGCTGAATTTCGGAGAGGGAAAATGAGTCACATGCCAGTGAGATCAGTTTTCAATATCACGCCTGCTGATGTCGCCCATGTAGGGAAGCACAGTAGTCACTTATCAGTGTGAACTATAAGATCTATGTTTTTTTTCTTAACTTGCAGTTTTTTAAACAGCTGCTTCCAAACATTCAACTAAACGGAGCAACTTAGCAATGAAGATAACTGATTAGACTCGGAACAATCTTTACAGCAGCTAAACAGCAAGATTATGAATGCAAAAATTAATATTACAACTGCTAATTGCATCTCAGAGTGCTCTATGTGTGACTGAATAACAGCTGTGCTGTTAATTTCAAAACTGTCATGCGAATCACCATTTCAATTAGAGGTCATTTGTTGCAAAGTCCTGACCAATCATCACACAGAGATTCCAGATGGGTCTTAAACACAAAATGCATGCCTTAGTGTGCCTTAATAAAGCCACTTGTGTTTTCCACAATGCAAATAGTGCACATGAACAGGTACCTGCCAGAGACTTCAGTGAAGCACGCTTTCTGACTTGGACATATTCCCTGTAGAGACAAATTGTTACTTGGCATAACTCACTTTGGAAAACAAACAAAACAGTTTTGGATCTTTAGAAGTTGCACAACACAGCAGATTTTTGCTAATCACTTATCTACAGAATGTAGACAGAAGTCTAATTTACTATTTTAAAACCACTTCAGAAATGACTCACCCAATCAGAAAGCAGTGTTCACCACGGCAGATAAATCATTATCAACAAAGACATCAATATGACACAAGTATCATAACCAGTGTGATTCATGAACAAACCCTCTTTGTTTTAGTGAATCAAAAACATATTGCGATACCATGTGCCTTCCAGTCAGGATAAATCCTTTGGAGTGAGAACATGGCAGCCATATTAAAGGCTCGTTCTAAATGCAAATGCATGAAACTGTGCATATCAAACTCAGGATACTTTGAAACATACCGCAAGACTACTGGTGGACTTAATCAATAAGTGAAGCAGGGGGCTGCTTAGAGCCCCGGGGAATCAGGGGGCCCCATCTGATATTGACAAAACAATTTTGGCAAATGCTCCAATGTTTCTTTGTGTTGTAGAAAGCCTCAAATGTTTACTCACTGCTCAAAATGCTGAATTTGCCGACTTCTGCAAGCTTGCGAATCCTCTCAATATAACAATGTAAAGACACAACGTAAATAAAGGAGTGATTGTGCAGACAGCTTCACTGATTAAGAGAATGTAATGAGATCACGATGAACTGAAGTGAACGGCCCTGAATAACAGCTTTTTGTGATTATAAAGGTATAAAGCGCTCTTTGCATACTTTCCAGGTTGTATAAAACTGTCTCAGAATGGATATAATGACCTTAGAGAAGAAGGAATCATATTTTGTGTCATAATTTAGTTTGCCTTGATGTTTCAAAAGGGTTCGCTCGTGTGCTTTCCTTAGACACAACGCTACAAACTGCTGCTCACTCGAATGCAATGAATGCTTGATATTTCTCACCTAGTCTTCCTGTTTCAGTTAAAATTACGTCACAACAGAACAATGCTGCATGTTTCATAGCACTTTTGAAACATTAAGTTGTGAAATGGTAAATAAACTTATTATTTAGCTATAAACTATAAGAGACAGAGCAAGCAAAAAAAAAAAAAAATTGTATGCATGAAAGAGCATATGGTTATTGCGTTATGACAACCTATATTTATTTATTTATTTATTTATTTTATTTATTGATCCGGCCCCCACGGATCTGGATTACAGATCGGCTCTGGCGGATCCGGTCATAATGGACCCAAATCGCAGCCCAGCGTTTCAGAATTCGGACCGTTGTACGGGGCTGAGACCCGTTAACTGTGGTGTGGGTACCGCGAGGACCGACAAATAGCTCTTTAGGCTGTGAAACCAGGACCGGCTGGACATGACACAGCCCCTCGTACTGTGCTACGGGGCTGAGACCAGTTAATGAATGGCAGGAAACAGTGAGGGCTTTTAGCAGCTCATCAGGCTACGTAACTGGGACTGGCTGGACTGAACACGGCCCCTCGTACCATGCTACGGGGTTCAGACCCGTTACTGCACCTGGCACTGGCAACCGCACCCGCGGGTTGGGCACAGCAGGGGATCTGGACAAATCTGGACTGACACATCCAGCTGATCGTTACAGTATGACTGTCATTACCCATCAAAATGTGTGGTTATTTAAATGCATTTAAATTTTTACACCAACCTCATGGTAATTTGTGCATATTTTACTAAGTTAAATTCATACGACTGACCAAACCTAACCCAGGTCTAAACCTATACACCATAGAGAAATAGTGCAAAATCAAGATTTTATGAGCATGTGTGTGCTCGGGGATCAAACCCATGATCACATGAGTACATTTCATCATATAACACAATGCACTACTAGCTGCGCTACAAGAAACTCAAATTATGATGTAGACAAAAGAGTACAAAACATCAATAAGGAATGTCCTTTTGTGCTGATAGGGGCACAATTGTAGTATACACTCTGATGGTTAACTGAAACAATGTAAACGATGATGTCTGATTCGCAAATTATACTTATTAGTCATTTTTTGAACAGTTTTAACAGTTCTGTTTTTTTTTTAGTTTGCCATAAGCAACATTTAATTCAATTACTTAGAGGGGTTACTTTATCAATATTTGACTCACTTACTGAGTTAGTAACAAATAAATGAATTAATGAATATTGTCATAAAGTGAAGGAAAAATGAGAAGCATAATTTATAAAGGAAGCATATATGCTATCAAACATATGACATTACTTATATTTGATATACAGTAGATATGCCACTGATCCATAATCCGCACATGCATAGACAAATGCACACGCACAAGCACATGCTCAATGAATATGAATATGTCAGATTATGATTATGATAGATGCTCATGAGAGAGTAATGGGCTCCAAGAATGATGACTAGAGCAAAATTTACATTTGAAAAAGAGTTCAGTCGGAGGTCTTCATCGTGCATTACAGTAATTGTCATTTGACTGAGTGTATGATTCGATTTTTTGGTTATGAAAAAAAGAAAATTTAAACCATTAGGTCGACGGTTACTCTGACAAATAACTCTTGGTTAACCAGGGTTAAAAGAGTGTCTGTTTGAAGACTTGCATCGTGGGGATGTGGCACATCTATTTTTGTTACTGTAAAGATATCACCGTATGACATTTGTAAATGTCATCAGCACTTTTGCACTCTTTATCAAATACGAGCGATAATTTGGTACAGGCGTGCGTGTTTGTGAGGAGCGTGTGAGGAGCAGCAGGCAGTCGGTTAGAGACTCAGAAAATGTCATGAAGGGTTGATAGTGGCTGTGTTGAGTATAAAGGAGCTGTGAAGCGAAAAGACACATTACTGTGACATTAAAGAGGTCTGGGACGTGCTCATAAATCAACGTGAGACGTGCCGAGGCACCACAGATGATGTGCTTTGTGTGAGATGGCTAAATGTGTCTCGCACAGCGAAGAAAAACCCCTGAAAGATTTCGCAATCACTGGTTGAGAGCTGACCTGAGATGACTTTGCACCTTGCGGCTGTCATATCAATCATGTAATCAAGAGACATGTTAAGTGATAATTGAAATTCACATGTGCGATGAGCCGGGCATGAGCGGAGAGGATCGTTCATTTAAACATGAAATAGGTCAGTTGCTTCCAATGATTTGACCACTTTATATGTTCACTGACATTAAACTGACCCTCCCATTACACAGAATGAAATTTCAAAGGGTCTGTCATGTGGACTGAAAGTTTTTTTCTTTTTTTTAGCTTGAAGACCCACAAGCTAAAGTTCAAGTGGTGTACGTTATATGCAGGCCACTGTCCAGAAACACAGCACTTTTAGAGAATTAATTTCCTGTATTTAGCGTGAAATAATTAAAGCTGTCAGTTTAAACTTGTTAAAAAAACGCAATAAATTATAGCAATTTATTATGTTCTGTGTTATAATTAACTTAACATATGTAATTAATCATATTAATTGATAATTGACTGACAGCCATGTGTTAGTAGGCCCTGATATGATAATTTTAACATTAATGATATATATATATATATATATATTTCCAGTTTAATTTTTTATGTTATTGTTGTTATTATTATTATTATTATTATTATTATTATTGTTGTTGTTATAAATAGGTTATATCATATAGTCTTTATTAATTTTCATTTATTATTTCAAAGATGTATGCAGTTCTAGTTATTTTAGTTCAAGCTAAACTAGATAAAAAATGAATTCATTTAATGGAATGCTTTTTTTTGCAACATTTATTTGTGGTAACTTACTAGTAACTAGCTAAATGTTTTAATAATAATAATAATAATAATAATAATAATAATAATAAAATTGCTTTAGTACCTTAAATTCAGGACAAAGTAAGCTTTCAGCAAATTTTCTCATTAAAAAAAAAAGAAAAATCTAATAAATCTAATAAATTAATTAATTGATATTCATGAACTAAGCTGCTATGGTTGCTTCCTTAAGTCCAAAAATAATGACACATAAAGGGTAACCAGTGAAATGCTACGTATATGTAGCTTATTTTATTGAATTGTTTGAAAAGTTCTGTTTTACTCAGTCATACTGAACTGAATCACTCAGAGATTACATTACACTTACTCACTGAGCTGAAAGTTGAAAGTTTTCAGTAATAAATTAATGGATATTCTAATATAGTGACGCAAACTCCAAACTAAATTCTACAGGAAACACTGACTCAGCTGTTATATCCTCTGGTTCATCATAAATGTCTTCCTGTATTATGAATTAATTAATTAATATATTTTTTTTTACTTAACTTTTAACATACAGAAAATACTTTTTGACACATCTTACAACAATGACTCTTGAGAAGTTTCACGAATTCGAACTTTTTTCATTAACTTAAATAAGCAAATTTGGCGTGCTGTCCGGGGGAGCGAGCCGGGAACTCGGCGGACCCCGAGCCCTGCTGCCAGTAACCCTAGCGAGGCAGAGCTCGGAGCGAGGCTTGGTCCCGTTCGCCCCCCTTAAAAGGTGCGAAGGAAAAGGCGGAGAAGGGGAGGAAGGCGGGATCATGCGAAACTAGA
>JAUMHP010000073.1:19401711-19414558 GCA_032361065.1 Enteromius trimaculatus | reverse complement strand
TAAAACTTAGAAAACTGTTTTTATATTACCAGATTCTGACTCTGGTATAGGCTTACAGCTAGGGCTGGGTATCATTCAAAAAATTTCGATACCAATACGATACCTTGAGTTCGATACCGGTTCCTGAACAATATATTTTTCAATACAAATTTTATGAAAACAGATTTAACAAAATTACATCTCAAATAAAAATTTGTGGGTACCAAACAATGCGACGTTTTTTCGACACACGGTTGTATAAAAGTAATTCGGTCGGTACCTAAAAAATATTGAACTCAATACTCAGTTCAATTCAAGTTGCTGTCTATGAGCATAGCTTTTTTTGAAAACTGATTAATGCATCTTTGTTGTATTAAACCCTTTTAACCTATTTTAACAGTAAGCAGAAGGAAATGTTGTTGGTCAAATGCATTCAAGTCTATTTGTGTAATTATAGAGAAACAAAAAGAGTGGTTTGCACTGATGTTAGGCTTTGAGAATAACCAAAGGGAGAGCAATCCGGCACTCTTCCGTCTGGATGGGAAGTGCATGACACCCGACCGGCTTGACATGGAGAGCCTTCTCTTAATGAATTCCTGATGAGTTTTTGCTGGAATTAAAATGCACGATCTGCCACTTTTGAGGCCTCCAGTCCTTCACAGAATGAGTGTGAATGCTAATTCATTCAGCCTTCACTCTAGTACAGGTGTACCTGAAGGTAACAGCTTTGATTTTAGTGCCTATCTTGAGACAACTCAATTAAGCCAACTGTGATTTCTGACGTGCCGTCTTGATTTGGTTGGGGATCAACTTCACACCGACAAAAAGTGTGAGTGCAAAGCTGAACTTGTGCGGTTTGTATGCATTCATAGTGGGTTTTTTTTTTTTTTTTCTCTCTCAGGTAAATGACAAACGTTTCTCATTTTCCGATAGCAGGCTGACCCACTTTTTATTTTAACTGCAAACGTAGTGAAAAAAACTTGCAGCAAATCTGTCATTTCCATCTCTAGTATGCCCTAAAGCACCACATACAAAAATAATGTTTTACAATGTCAAATAAATATTTTTCTCTCTATGGTTCGAGTAAAAAAAGAGCAAAAAAGAGCATATTTTCCCATGCAACAACTTTATTTATGTGATAATAAAATAATACAAATACATAAAATAAAATAAAGTACAAAATATAACAACTAAATCATCTAAAATTTATAAGGTTAAATATATATTGTTGATGTAATCTGAAAAGATTGAAAAAAAAACCCTGAAATATATAATTAAACTAATTATAAAATCATTTGTAACACAGTACATTATACAAATATTAATTAAAATAAGCAAATAAACACTGTGATCTAATGAAAAAGTGCTAATAAAGCAGTTGCTGAACTCTGCAGCTTTCATATATAATTAAATTATTTTTTTAAAAATTAATAATAATGAAAAAAAAATCAATATGTCATGTCCATTTATTTATTTTTTCATCAATCAAGCTCTAAAATAACAAAAACATCATAAAATGTCATTTTCTGCACCACATAAAGTACACTAAAAAAATTGCTTGTTGATCTAACTTAATTAAATTAGAACACATATTAGAAAGCACAGACATCATAACACTTGATCACGTGGTTAACATTTTCTGTACATCTCCAGCACAAATAGTGATCAAGTAAAAATGGCCTCATCACTGTCATTAGCATATTAACACACTGCTCATGTAGCCATAGCTTAAAAACAAGGTCTACACTTCACCATGATGGTAACCTCAAAAATCAACATGAACATAAATGTATTTCCCTTTACTAAAAACACATTAAACAGCATTTATTTTCAACATTTATTGTCTTGATCTATCCATATGCAAAGCATGCTGGGAACTAGAAATCCACTGCCCAGTCTTTTGTGCAGGCCCAACACAGATGGTTTAAGTTAACTTGATACATTATAAATGTGATTTTATTTAGCATAATAAAATTGAGTAAAAATGACAACCGAGTAAAAAACTAAAGATTTGTTTTAGCTTATTTAATTTAAGTAAACTGAGCAAACAATTAATTCATTGTTTTGAGTGTATCCGCAAAGAATATACAGAATGTCTGTCTGAACTCACAGTGACACACCAGTTTCCCTGATAAATAAAAATCAATTAATTAATAAAAAAAACAAAAAACATGCCAGTACATGCCGTGTGCTGCCTCATGGGCTGTGACTCTGCCTCTGCAATGACCTTTACAAGGGGCTTTTATGCATCAAAGTCCAGAGCGCCTCTTTCACAGATAGGCAGTCAAGATGCCATGAGTGAAATGACCCTTGAGTCAGACACGTATTAAACCCCAGAGTTCTCACCCATCAGCCAAAACCACTCAAGTTTCCGGCAAATACAGTCACACATATTCCATCAGATCCTTCATAAACTGTGAGAGCACATCTGTCACTTACATGCTGCACTATCCGAATCAGTGTTTCCAAAAAAGCCAGGATTTACAGGATAGACTTTGGTATCACAAAAAGGCAATTTTCACAGGAAACAAGAA
This sequence comes from Enteromius trimaculatus, assembly GCA_032361065.1. Taxonomy (NCBI): domain Eukaryota; kingdom Metazoa; phylum Chordata; class Actinopteri; order Cypriniformes; family Cyprinidae; genus Enteromius; species Enteromius trimaculatus. The sequence continues at coordinate 19,412,045 of JAUMHP010000073.1, read as the reverse complement.
TTATGCATCAGTTCGCAAACTGAACCCTACCACATTAAAAATCATTGGATTGGAAAGCATCAGTGAGATGCTTATTGGATTTCTCATTTAAAGGCCACAACTTTTCCATTACATGAAGAGTTTGACTCCTTTTTGAAAGAAATTTGTGGTTCTTTTCTGTTTTTAATCACACTTTATGCACTGGTTTTCCTGGATCATAAGAAAATAAAACACAAAAAGGCTATTTTGTATATTATGTCTGCTTTTTATTTTTATTTTGTAATTAAACTTGCATACTGTCTTTCCTTATTTTTGTTTATATATTTTTTTTGATTATGAATGACTAAATTATTTTACTTTGCAAAGCACTTTGAATTGCATAAAATATGCATGAAAAAAATTGATGTTTAAAAACAACAATATTTATTTTCAGTTGTATTGCACTTATGCATTGGTTTTCTTGTACCCTTCTTTTGTATATAATTCTTAATTTTGTATTAATTCTTAATGAGACTTTTACAAACATATTTCCTTATTAATGTGTTTAAAATGACTGCATTATTCTTTTTTTCTCAGTCTGTTTATTTTGCTTTGTATAGCACTTCCAATTGTTTAAAAAAATGCTTTATTAAACTTGCCTTTTGTTTGAGTTATTACTTTGCACTACATTAAAATAGGTTTCCGTTAAGGTCTTTTTAGCAGAGAGAATAATTAAACACATTATTAAGGAAAACTTTAGACTTACATGCAGTACAAGCTTGCTGCACAAAGATAATGTGTATAACTTGCAATATTAATTTGCAGTTGCAACTATAATTCTTGCATGCAAACTTACTTATAAACCAAAAGAAGATTATCTGCTAACATCCCCATTAATCTCAACAGCACTTGCTTGGCTTGTCAAAAACCCCAAAAGAGATAGAATCACTTACCATCCCTGTCTGAGCAAAGTTACATCCAATCTCTCACAAAAAAATAGTTAATTTAGCTTCGAGTCAGCACAAAAAAAAGAAAGAAAATCTTCTCTTTAGAAATCACTTTGGTAACACATGACCAGAGGTTGCAAAAAGAACAATGCAGGTTCAAGTAAAAACTTTCTATTGTTTTTAACGAACAATTTATGTAGGTGTTAATCAAAAAAACAAAACAAAAACCTTTTCTTGTAGACTTCCATCGCAAGTGCAATAATGTACGACTGAAGGGCAAGTCTGTGGTAAACAACATCATGTCTCAGGTGTAGAACTGAAACATCCCAGAATCCTTGAGGACACAATAAGTTTATTGGTATGTGGATGTTTACCTCAAATAAAAAAAAACTAAACAAAAAAACAGGCTACTTCACTGTTGCGACCTTGTCATGCACTGTCACAAACTTTTACATCTCGTTCTATTCAATTAGTACAGCGCTGCCTGAAGAGACGTCTTTGAGAAATGTTCTTCAGTTCTCAAGTGGCACTGCTGTGATCTTAAATTAAAAACCTATTCACTCGCCTCACAGACGTGGATTCACTTATAACTCCAGGCATTAGTTCTACTTGTTCACTCCTGCTTTACCTATTATGCCAAAAACGTTCAAATTCACAGCCATTCATTTGCATCTGTCGAGGGCCTGACGCTGCAGTTTCTTTCATCTGAAATTTGATGGGCCAATAACAACTAATTATAGGCCATTGCGCGTTCTCAATCTGACCAATTTACATTTACCTGCCTTTGGAAACATCTCTTATTTGTGTTTTTCCATTTTAACGTGTCTGTAATTAGTTAACATCGCTTCAGGTAATTGCACAGAACGGAAAACACTCTGAATCAGCCTTTTGCATTCCTCGAAATGTATCATTTTTTTAAAGAAAAACCTCAGAAGTGGGTGGGTGGATGGATGGACGTTTGGAAAACCTCAGAAGTGGGTGAATGGATGGATTGATGAACAGACAGACGGATGGATGGAAAAGCTCAGAAGTGGGTGAATGGATGTATGGAAAACCTCAGAGGCAGAATGATGGACGGATGGATGGATGGATGAATGGATGAATGGACGGATGGAAATCCTCAGATGTGGTTATGGAAGGATGGATAGATACACGAACATAAAACCGGTCGGATGGATGATAGATGGACAGGTGGATGGACGGATGGAAAACCTCAGAGGCGAATGGATGGATGGATGGATGGGCATGTGGATGGAAAACCTCAGAGGCGGATGGATGGATGGACAGGCTGATGGACAGATGAAAAAGCTCAGAGGCGGATGGATGGATGGACAGGCGGATAGACGGATGGAAAACCTCAGAGGCGGACGGATGGATAGACAGGCGGATGGACGGATGAAAAAGCTCAGAGGCGGATGGATGGATGGACAGGCGGATGGACGGATGGATTGACAGGTGGAATGGACGGATGAAAACCTCAGAGGCGGACGGATGAATTGACAGGTGGAATGGACGGATGGAAAACCTCAGAGGCGGATAGACGGACGGATGGATGGAAAACCTCAGAGGCGGATAGACGAACGGATGGAAAACCTCAGAGGCGGACGGATGGATTGACAGCTGGAAGGGACGGATGGAAAACCTCACAGGCGGATAGATGGACGGACGGATGGATGGATGGAAAACCTCAGAAGCGGAAGGATGGATGGATGGAAAACGTCCGAAGTGGGTGAATGTACGGATGGTAATCCTCAGATGCGGTTATGGATGGATGGACAAATAGATGGACGAACAGAAAACCTGTTGAATAGATGATAGATGGAACAGGTGGATGGACGGATGGAAAACCTCAGTGGCGGATGGATGGATGGATGGACAGGCGGATGGATGGGCGGACGAATGGACTGACAGACAGAAAACCTCAGAGGTGGATGGACAGATGCATGGACGGACGGAAAACCCCAGAGGTGGATGGATGGACGGAAAACCTCAGAGGCAGAATGATGGATGGACGGAAAAGCTCAGAAGTGAAAAAATGGATTGATGTATGGAAAACCTCAACTAACAAGAGGATGGTGATGGATAGATTGAAACCTCAGATGTGGGTGAATGGATGGAAGAAAGAAATACCTGGATGACTGAGCAGGTGGAAGACTTATGACATAAGAGAGGATTGCCAAAAGACAAAAGTAGTATTGTCATGTCGCTTTTGCATATTTTGCAGTTAACACACTTTTTCTGTTTATTTAGTGTGAAACACTACACCTTGGATGACTTGGGTCGTATGGATTTCTCTGCCTCCACCATTTATCTTTCCTCTACCTCCGTTGTTTTTTTTTTTTTTTACTCCGTCCCGTCTATGATGCGCCAAACTCTGCTAGCATCAGCTCTGGGGATGAATTTAGTGAATTTTGGGCCTTAGGCAAATATAGGAATAGGGCCCTATATTTATTTTGATCAACCTTGAGGTTCCTTTTTTGTTGTGATATTTGCTGCTGCACAATGATACCCCATATTTATGTCCAGTGTTTCTACATTTTCAATATTAATATGGGATTATTTCCCTAACATTTATTCAATTAGCAGACAATTTTATATTCAATTTTATTTTCTTTAAAACAGTGTCTGTTTTCGAGGGTGGAAAACGCCAGATGAATGTAAACGGGCCTCAGAGAAGCAACATATCTGTGTCTTTTAACTGAAAGCGCAGCTCCTTTCAGCCGTTCGCTCGCAGCGGAAAGATCGAGAGACCTAGCGCTCACAGCAGTCAGCTTCAAATGCATTTACGTTCGCTAATACACAAGAAGCTCGTTCAATACAGACACTCAGATGGTTGTCGTGGTAGTAAACACAGTAAATAGCAAAGTGCAATTAATGAGCATCTCGTGTATGAAGGCACTGTGGGGGCCCCTTGGTTTTTGGGGGCCCGAGGCAATCGCCCACCTTTGCCTTATGGGTAAGTCCACTCCTGCATCAATGTGCAAGAGAGACTGAGTTTGTTCACTCCGCTCCACGCTAAACTAAAGTTTTTTTTTTTTGTTTTTTTTTTTAATAATCAAATGTCTCTGCGTCGAATTGATTATTAAAAAAATTGTTGCCAACTCTTTTAGTAATCGATTTTTATCGATTTAATGGATTCGTTGTTGGAGCCCTATGATAAACCATGCCTGGCCATGCTCACTCTTCTCATATAATGGAAAATTTTAACTAAAATCAATATTTTATGTCTATTTATTTATTTATTTGCTAAGTAGCCGTGTAATCAGCTTCATGTCTGGTTCTTGATCGCTCTGCCTAAGTTTATTCTGCAATAATGACTGGCTGACAGCACCTTATCCCTTATGTATATTTCGTAAAGCACAATAAATTATTTAAGTCACTTGTTTGCTTTTGTAGTCTCAGCATATTACCGTTTGGAAAAAGCAAAAGGATTTGTTGAGAATACAGAATGCCTGCACACCTAGCCTGGGAGAAGGGCGTCAGAGCTTTCCACACATGGCAGGAAGAAAGCACAAGCAATGTGGGCCAGTGATAGGCTCCTGCCATGTTTAATAAATGACTTGGCAAAGTCTTTGATGGCCCATACCATCCAAAAGCTTGCAAGCCTGGCGGTGGTATCGTTGCGAAATTGCAGAGAGCGGCGGGCCAACCGGCAGTTCACCCTGTGCTGCAGAGACATGTGAACGGCGAATGGCCATGCTTGAGCGCCACTCTAACAGCAAATGAATTCACAGAGTGCACTTAACCTTGTTAAGAAAGCATTGCACAGCAAGAGTAAGAGAGTAAGAGTTGATCTGGGTTTATGTTGATTCTACCTTAAGTGATAGCAAATGCGGCATTGAAAAGCAAAACCCCAGAATCAGAGCTCTTATAGCAACCAGTTTTTACCTTGAATAACTAGTAGAAGTCTCAGAGCTCATGATACTAAATCAGGAATCGCGTTTTCAATCCCACACTGAGAGTGGCATTTGACTTTGTGGATCATTTAAAAACAGTTTACTCACCTTGAGAACAGGATCTCCTTCTAGAGCACTCTCAGACTGATTTAGCATGCATTTATACAGCAGAGCATATTGTCCTAGTTTTGATGTGTATGGTGTCTTATTAGCACAGTACTGTCATAATATATTAACATATAATCATATTGAACTAATACTGCATCTCCAACAAACAGCATGCCTATCTATTTGTCTATCTAAGGCAGTTTCAGTGTCTCCTAGAAGTACTACAAAATAAAGCATTTATTAAAACAACCTTGTGTCATGCCTCCCTTGATGCAAACAATGCAGTAATGTAAATTAATTCTTTGCCTCTAGGTGCCACTTTTGGACCATTAAAATAGCTTGTTTCCCCAGTAACGCTGTAAACAAAGCAGCACTGTGATTATAAATGCTGCTTTATTAGGTATTACAAGCATGATGAGATTACAGATTAGCAATACACAAAAGGGGGGTTTAGAAAAAAATATATTAAAGTAATCGCTGGGTAGTTGTCGAGCGTATAAGGTAAAAATTCATGCATATTATAAGAAAATTAAAGGGTATTTTGAACTTGCATGCATGTCAACCTGTTGTTGGTGACTCCAAAACCAAAATATGATGCTTTCATAACCCGTAATATGGGCAACTTTAACAAGGCCCATTTTAATGAATATATTGAATAATACTAAATTATCACAATTTACAAAATCTGTCTGTGTATCTATACTGTATATCTATCTAGACTCATAAATACATACTGATAATGTCAGTAAATGAGAAAACTCAGTAACTGCAAGCAACATGAAACAGGATGCCAAGAATAGGGGCAGGATCCATTTGTTCGACCAACAGCAGTGTAAAATGATACATTTCACCTTCAGCTTTCATGATGGGCCTTATTTCTGATTATAAATTAATCAGAAAACTCAGCAGTGAAACAATGTAGGGCCCAAGTTGATTGGATCCTGAAAAATTAGACTATCATATTACTATTCCACAGCTGCATGGTCTTGGATATGCCAGCATGAAAGAAAAGTAATTTCAGAGCACAAACGCACTACATTTTGATGAAATATGATCAAAACAGAAATATTTTTCTTTAGAATAAAGCACACTGATGAAGCGTGCCCAATATGGCCTGGGACATTTATACACACACACACACACACAAAAGTATTTTCATGCATGAAATCAATTTCATGTCATCTTGAAAGAAATCAAGACTGTGCAAACTTTATGACACTGTCTTTTTTTCTAACATGTTCATTTGTATTATTCTCCAGATTTATTGGAGATTGCATCATGCATTCATGTTTGTAAAGCCTCATGCAAATAAAAATGAGGCTGAGGATTTTTATTCCATCACTCACAGAGAATGTGGCAAGGCTTCCGGTCTTTAATGCACTGAGAGTAACTCGGCTTCATGTACCGGAAAGATTACTCATGTGTAACAATTCAATTTATCAGGAGGGGGGTGTGAAATAGATTGAGGGACGTTTTGTTATCCTCTCACTCGGGCCATCAGGTGAGGAGGAGAACAGGACCTGGTCATCTCCCCAGAAATCAATCAGTGTAAGCGAGTACAGATCCTTCTCCCCGCTCTGCCTTGCAGGCCGTCTGAACAAATCAATTTCCCCTCATTCATTCCTGTGGCCTCCTCCCGGGGCATCTGCCTGTCAGAAAATCTGCATCTTTCACCTGACAGATTACCATTGAGAAAAAAGATGTGAGGAAATGAGGAAAAAACTCAAGCTCTCGGTTCAGAACTGCGTGTTGCCAGGGAAACCATGAGGGGAGGAGGGGGGGGGGGGGGTCCTAAAGACTCTCTTGAAGTGAGAAGACAGAGATTGACATGCCTTTTAAAAATATTAATGTTGCAATTACAGTGAAATCAAAACTGCAGTTATGTCTGCTGGTTTGGATGCCACCTACATACATCCTAAAAATATGAACAAAATCCCTTAAAAAAATAAAACCAATTTGTGACATGATTCTCATTTCATAAATCTAGTAAACAATGGTATTCAGACCACAGTGCATGCTACAATATTAGTATAATGAATTGCATATTGTGTAAACGGTGTCTGTGTGTGTGTTCCTCTTTTCAGCAAGGTGAGTGTTTCTCAGCAGGATGCTAAAATCAGCGGAGAGAGAAAGAGAAATAAGCAGTGGGTATTCATTACTGCCGGACTGAGTCCTCAGCGACTGATCGATCTGCTAAATGAGAAAGTTCAGAAGTGAACTCTAAAAGACTTTCAGGGTGAACGATCGGATTCTTACAAGTTTTACAGCTAAAGAAAGAGAGAAAGGGGGCACAATGTTACACAACGAATATGCACACACACACACACACACACACAGTAAACTGCCATTCTAAAGTTTGAGATCAGTAAAAAGTTAAAATATAAAGGGCTTTTTTCCCTCCTCTGTAAAGCTGCATTAAATTGTTAAAAATTAAATAGCGATGAAGACTTTTCAAGTCCAAATAAACTGTTCAACATCATCATAAAAAAAATATGAAGCAGCACAACTGTTTTGAACATTGATAAAAACCAGAAATGTTTAATGAGCAGCAATATTAGAATAAATTACATATTAAAATACGTTAACAGAAAACAAATATTTTAAATTGGAATATGGTTTAAGTATTATAGTAAAGGCTAACAAGAAAATAAACTAAACCTCAGTTTTCTTTCTTATTAAGTTTACATGCAATTTGTTTGCCCTATATTTAGTCTCTTGTAATTGCTGTTTCCGTGATAAACATTTTAACCTCACCATGATCAATATTTGCAGCTTGAGTTCGTCCTCTGTCTGACCCAAGTGAATTTACTTTACATGCAGGCCATGAAAACGAGCTCCAATTATTACAGTAAATATTTGAAAGACCTTGAACTCGCCATATGCTTCAATAAAAGTCACGGAGCAAGACTTTCAGGCATGTGTTCCCATGAAAAATAACAACAGACCTTCAGTCCACAGAACTCATGCCTTCTGATAGCATGCGTTCATCAGTATGTCGAGTAATTGCTCAAGCGACCTTTACTGATAAGAAACCGTGGCTCCCCAAATCTCTATCGCTCTCTGTCAGGATCTCTTTTAGTATTCCATCTCCTCCATACATTCAATTTATCTCTGTTATTTTCCCAGTCTCCCTCTGGCTTCTCTTCCAATCACATACAAACAAAACGAGGCCTGACTGGAAGAACTCTAGATAGCAACTTCACTGTGACTATAAACAACGACATTGGCCTGGAAAGAACATGATAAACACAAAGGCAAACACACAAGCTGTAAACGCACAAGGGTAAACAATGCAACAAGACCACCTGACAACAAGATACACCTAAAGACAGTTGGGAAAGGCCATTAGTTTGTGGATAAGATGTGACGCACACACACTGCATTCAGACTTAACTACTTACCCTCCTGTACAGAAAAAAAGCTTTCTTCAACATTTACACTGGGCATTCAATAAATAGATCCCACAAAATTTAGAAATCGTGATAGGCTACTTCAAAATAAGAAGCAAACTACATTTCAAAATAAAAGACATGGACAAAAAACATTGCAGTGCACTATTTATTTATCTATTTAGTTAGCTAGTCTGTTAACAATTCTTTATAACCTGACCCAAAACATTAGACTGTAATCTATAACTGTCGACTAAGTCGTCTAAGTGACATCAGTCTGTCAACTGTGATTTTATAAAGCAACGAGAACACCTTTAGCCCAAAGAAAACAAAAACAATGATTTTAATCCACATTTTCTCTTCTCTACGTTACTCATGTGAGGGCGGTACAAGTGTGTGTTCAACGTCATCAAGCTCAATCTGGATCAGCACTGGCGCTCTCACATGTGTATGCAATTCATTTCATTGGAGAGCTTCTGATTTCCGGCGACAGTGGCCATGAGCGATCGTTGGCGACCGGATGTGGACGTGTCCAGGGACGCGACAAAGTTCAGAAAAGGTGCGTTCGAGATGCACTACACTAGCCCCTTGCAGTCGGGGGGAGGACTAAAGAGACGGCCGTCAGGTCGGACACTTACAGTATATGTCTCCGTAGTGACTTTTATGTAATGCAATATGACGTTTACTATTTGTATCTTTGTTTTTGACATTTTTTTCAAATATAAGCAGTTTATTCAATGTAGTGCAGTCTCTGATTGACCAGTTTTTTACACTTATACAATACGAATATATATTTACCATATCGCCTAATCTTCATTTTCATCATTAATGTTATGTTTGAATATTAGATATTCGATAAAAAGATTAATTACATATAGGAACTTTTTTTCTGAAAACACATCGTGCTTGTCGTCACATAATCTGACCAATGAGAATAAAACGTGTCGTCATCAAGGCTTTCGCAGCCGATTTTGAGCAACTGCAGCACCTGACCTGTGCGACTGCTCTCGTTTTGTTCTCATGGTACTTTGATGGCACATGTGATCGAAAGGCGGACAAATGATCTTACAGGAATGCATTGTTTTGTAAGGCAGCAGCCGATTTCTTGCGGCACCGCATGATGTCGAACGCACCTATTCTCTCAACTTTATGGAAATGAAGAGCGACTTTCAGAAGCGACAGCCAATAGAAAAGAAGACGATAGTGCTCATGTGCTCATTCTCCTTTCATCTCCATCAGTGATTTTGGCCGTAGATAAACGTACGCAATGGAAAAAAGTACTCTCTATTTCTCATTTATTTTAGTTTGAATGTATGGACTCAGTGTATGTTTGTATTATATTCAGTCATTTGCCTCCAAAATGTTTGTATTTAGCGGTAACAAATCTGATTCGATGTCAACAATGACGTTATTAAGCACCCAGTAATGAGAATGCCCACTAGACTGTAAAAAAAAAAAAAAAATGGACGACGCGACTCCACTTTCTTCCACTCTAGAAATTGAAGCCAAAACACGCTCATTATGGCTGCTGACATCTTACGTAAATTACGTAATTTGGAGTCATTACGTCATTGGAGTCTGCGCAGTAGAGATCGTGAGGTGGAGCTGCGGAATCAAAGTCCCGCCCCCAAACTCCCACACACCTAATCACAAGCTCACAATCATGACACCCCACCCCGTTTTCATAGCATAAAATAACCAGTAAGCAAAGTTTTTAGAAAAACAAGCACTTTATCATAAATTGGCAAGATAATAACTACCTACAAGGACCGAAACTTAAAAAAATGATTTGAATTGTAATTTATTTAGTTTGTCTCACGTCCCATTAGATTATATGGAGAGGGCGGGGTTTATGTACGGTGGCCAAGAGAGCTCAACGCGCTGCAATTTAAAAATAATGCATTCAAACAGAAACAAATGGCTGCAACTTTAAAATAACGCATGCAAACAGAAAAAAATGGCTGCAACTTAAAAAACATCTTCATCAATTTGACAACACAGGCGCTGCAAACACACGAACCACAACGGAAATGTTT
>JAUMHP010000073.1:19347743-19358870 GCA_032361065.1 Enteromius trimaculatus | reverse complement strand
TTGGCATCTCGAAGCGAGATTCCTATTCGTCGGTCTCCGACGTGACGTCGAAGTGACCGACTGAAAGGGAACTCTAGATACAAAGATATAAATAAGATATAAAGATTTTTTTTATTTTAATATTTCACATGAAATCATGTCACATCGTAAAAACAAAGCGTTAGTGTTCTGGATCAACCTGTGTCAATGTTTTCTTTGCACTTTTGTTCCAAAATCCATGTTTTGTCTAATGTATTCCAGCATACAGACATCGCAAACACTCACAATCACATATCGATGCTTTGAAGTCACTTGAGTGTGCGTTTCATCTTTCATGTCATCTTTTTGTTGTTTCCCTCTATTTGTATATATATATATATATATTTCATGAGTACTTTCCTCTCAATCCCAGTCTTTGTTTGGAGGGTTGGTTAAATCAAGACTACATTCTCTGTCTGTTTTTGATTTACTTGAATCAGATTGATTGTTTTAATGCACCTGACTTTTGACTGATGTTTGGATTGTGTGCATGCAGGAAAGAAACAAAAGAAAGTTTCTTCAGAGATTAAAGCAAATATTACCATAAAATCAGCAAGTCAAATCAGTCACAGGCTTCCTGAGGTTTAAATCAGTTTATTGCAGTTTTAAAATCTTTCTCCACATTACAGCTGTATTATTCCTTCATATATCGCTTAATGGACAGTGTTGAACTTCAAATGGTAAAATTAACACAACCGACTTGAGCAGAGCTGATGTTTTTATAACACAGAAGTTCAAAACTTTGTATAAACACCATGAATAATTGTATGTTTCCTCACTGCCTAACTAGAGAAGGAAAACTGCTCTTTTTCTTGTAAAAAAACCCTGGAAAGCAGGATCGCTGTTCTTTGCTAATTAAATACAAGCTCTGGATAAACTCCTTTCACTTAATAGAAAACCCAAATAATTACAGCCTCAGTCAGAACGGCTCCCTCCTGTTTCACACTCGGATAAAAAAAAAAGCTCCTCAATTATCATTGTTTTTGGCTAGCATCTAAATATCGAAGGCACACCCTTCTCGCCCTCTTCCCTGTGGCGTCCATATCTACAGTTCTCCATGATTGCCAATTAGAGCAGAAATCAATTTACAGTCTCCATTGCTTAATTGATATCATTATGTTTACTGTAGAATGAATAATTGATTATTGTATCATTACTTCAAACTCTAGCCGTGCATGAAGCGTGCCCGGCAGGTAGCCGCCGCTGAGAGGTTTTCTCGTTAAAAAGCTGTGATTGTCGATAATTAAGGGTTATCATTATATTCCCACTTCTCCAAATGCCGGCATTACGGATTCAATCCTCCAAGTTCGGCTAACCACTTACAGTTTCTAATATCGGATCCAAACAAATAACAGTGCTATACATTTATTTTAGAAGAAATAATTTCATATTTTAGGTCCAGACGATATCTACCCTAAAAAGCTTCTAGAAGAAATGCTAAATAAATTACTAGTTGACCAAACATTCATAACTCTTTGCTCAAACCCGTCTCCTTAGACTTGTGTCCATATTTATCCTACGGTCCAGATGATTGTGAAAGGCTTTTCGATGGTATGAGATTGTGATGTTGCGTCAAAATGCAGCTCCTTAATCTGAGGGAAAGAAAGAAAGAAAGTTAATCCAACACAAAATGCACCTACATTTAGCATTCACCACCTCACTTACTCACCAAATAGATCCTCTGCAGTGAATGGGTGCCGTCAAAATGAGAGTCCAATCAGCTGATTAAAACAGCAATCACAATAATCTAGACCACACTATTAAGCCATGTCTTGTGAAGCAGAATGCTGCATGTTTGTAAAAACAAATCTCTCATTAACGTGTTTTAGCTTAAAACATAGCATTCTGGCCAAAAGTCTATAATCTGAGTCCATAATCTGCAATAACGCTTCCTCCGATTTTCACTTCATGAGAAGTGGCGTGGGTCACTTGTGGATTATTGTGATTTGTTTTTATCAGCTTTTTGGACTCGGCACCCATTTACTGTAGAGGATCCATTTGTGAGTAAGCAATGCGATTTCTAAAAAATCTGTTCCCATGAAGAAACAAACTTATCTACATTTTCATTTTTGGGTGAACTATTTCTTTAAGAGCTTAAACTGGTGTGTGATTACAGACCAATTCAGTCAATGACCTCATAATGGCATGATAAAGAAAAATAAAAGATTTTCGAGTGAATCGTTGGGAAACGCCACCTCTGGTCTGACATACGCCGATGAGGGCAAACACACACATGGAGACAGATGGAGCTGCCTCGCCTCTTTTAGACTTATTATGCAGTCGGGAAATACTAAGAAAGATAAATGATTTGGTGTGGGCTGGAACACTAGTTATTCAGATTCACATGCGCAGTTTCTTTGTCATTTCCCCCTCTCTTCGATTCTTCTCATGACTCGTATAAATCTCAGTCTCTGGAGCTCCAGCCTGCAGTTTTATTAATAGAAACGGTGCGGTCGATGTGCATACAACTTTTAAAAGTCTTAAAAAACAAACTGTCAGGAGAATGTAAACTGCTTTATGTATCAAGCTCCTTGGGCATGGGCAAAGGTATGGAGGACTGGGAACAAATATATTTTTAAGTATATTATAAATTCAGATTTCTTTGTGTTGATTTGGGGAAAACATGACCAAATGTATTCTTCTATTTATGATTATTTTTTAATATTAAAATGTCTTAAAAATATAGATTTATTTATGAGGTACTTTTGGCCCCGATACATTTCACACAGCAAACCAATAGTTCCATGATTTTTACATTTAAATAATTGAATTATTTATAATATTCTTAGGTTTCAGGAAAACTATGTACTTTTCAAATTTCATATGGTCATGGAAATAATATACTCGACAAACTCACAACAAATACGTAGCTAAATTAAATTAAATTTATACAATCCTGGCATTTTAAATTTTTAAACATTGCAAGGTTACATGATTTATTTACTTATATATTTTCCAATGAATAACTTAAATTGATTAAAATTAAAAACATGAATGATATATAAATATAAAAAGTATATGTTTGCATGAAGCACCTCACCTCATTGTTATACGTGAATGACAAGTCGGCATCAGGTTTTCCATTCACTTTCATGGTAACACGAATGACATTACTTGTTACACCCCAAACCCTCACGACACCCAGGGTAAGTCTGTCAGCCTCGGCCAGCCCATTCATGGAAACCGCACTGGTAAGAGTATGCTATAAACATAATTACACAACACACCTGTTACACACGGCCATTTACTGTATGAGCAAAAATACAATTGCAAATGATAATTGCTGAGAATTTGAAAAATTATATTTGTGAGGAAAATGCACTTAATTATTGTGTCACAATGCAAAGAAATTGGACAAAAGACCCATTTCTTGAGTTTCTCGCACTTAGATGTTACAGAACAGAATGAATAATAACAGAAAATATGTAACATCTGTGCCGAAACAACTCAACCTAGCTGAGTCTGACCTCGTTTTACAAACAGTTCTCAACTCCATAGGGCCGTGTTTTCCCCCACCGCTCAAATAATCTCAGCACATACAACATCAAACCAAGAGCTCTGACCTGGGCCAAGTGGCCTTGAGCTGCTACAGCATGAAACAGTTTTGGATCTGGATTTGTTTATAAATAGCGAGTGGCCACAGATGTTTGGCTTCAAGAGAGATGGACAATCTTAGACTCCCTATTGGATTTTAATGACCACAGTCCAAATAAATCTGCAAAAAACTGCACGCTTAGCTTTCATTAAAACATCTTAACGTACCTCATTGGCCGAAAAAGATGTCAAAAGGTATCGAGCACTCTGAACAGTATCTGTTAGGAGAAAGAATAAGCAAGAAGATTAAGAACCATTGTGATAAATTACTTTAAAATCATTTACATAAAACGTACAGAATAAGACTCCAGAATACCTTTACCATGATGAGTGCAATGCTGTACAGAGAAAGTTTACTTCGTCAACAAATATACACATATGGAGCTGGTTTAGTGTCAACGTTTTAGTTTATGTAGAAGGAAAAATATATATATATATTTTTAAACACTATCTTTAGGTTTAAAGTAGGGTTTAGTGTAGGTGCTGTCTACAGTACATGTAAGTCATTTTAAATGCAATAGAGCATGAACCTTTCAGCGCTGCATACTTAAATTTCAGTTCTGAACTGTCACATGTGCAACCAACTTAAAAGGTTGCCAAAGTCAACTTAGTCTGTTTTTGATAATAATGAATACAACTTTAGCACTACTCCATGTACATTTCATTTTAAAAGTTTCACAAAGGGCTGCAAGAAGCAGCGTAATCATTTTGCAGAACTGTTGTATTTGCATATTTCCAACGAACAGGGTTGAATAAACCATTGATGAAATTGGAAACATCAGGCGAAGTCAAAACCATTAAATTCCCCATAATTCTCATCCTTACAGACACACAACCACACAAAACTCACCGATTCCTTCTCCGTCATCCCAGAACAGGGATCCCTTTGCTCCACCTCCAGCATTAAGAGCAACAATCAGATTCAAAGGATTCTGACGACTGCAATAAAAAAATAAAACACAGGAGGAAAAATGACAAACTGGCCATCTAAAAGAAAACTTGACTGCTTCTGAGGCAAAACGTATAGCCTTTGCAAATACAGCAAAATGGCCCGCTAAAGAGGCATTAAGAAAGACGCAGCATCTCTTCACCTGTAGTGCGTGTTGTTTTCTGGTTTCTGCAAGGGCAGAATGTGGCCTGATCTCACGTGTAGGTTAATTTTTTCCAAAGGTGTATCCATATCCACAAACTCTCCTTCCGCTCGTATTTGTTTACCCTGGATGACAAATCACATACAAGCAGATAAGAGACCCCAATACATAGAGAACATTGTACCACAGGCCGAATTAGTTTCAGAAGCTATAGCTTCATTATAACTAGTAGTTAAATTGACACACTGATAAAAATTTAAATGCTTCCTAATAAACTGCTTACTTGCATGATGGTAAAAAGCTTACCGTGTAGTAATCGTACCAGACCTCATTTGGCAGGTATCCCTTGACCACAGTTACGCCCTTCATGAAACAAAATTAATTAGAAATAAATTCATGAACAAAAACCAGAACAATAAGGACTGTGAATTAATATATATGTATGTGGGTGTGTATATATATTAGGGCTGTCAACGTTAAGGTGTTAATGCATACGATTAATCCAAAACATTTAATCCGTTAATTACATTTTTTTTTTACTGCAAATTAATCATTTGATAAGGTTTGACCCCAGCTCCTTGCCGTCATTGCAGTGCGGAAGGTTATGTGTGTGATAAGGGCACAGTGAACCAGTGTTGCCAGGGTCACCGTTTTCACGCACAGTTTGCCTATTATTTTAAAAATGCATTTGCGGGAGAAATTAGCTGAATTGAGCTGAAGTGACCTTGTGTTTTTTGGGTTACTTTTATAATGTACCGCGGCATGAAAATATATCCTTTTAATATTAATATGACCAGGGTGTTTCATACCGGGTCCAGAGCTGGTGTGATTAGAAGAGCAGGACCCCAGAGGAACTGCTTGTCAATGTCCCAGGTTTTTACATCTGTGACAAACCTACAGTAAAGAACACAGCACTGAAAACATCATCCGCTCAACACTGTACTGGAGAGAACAAAAAATGAGCTAGAGAGAGAGGTTTAGAGTGTGACATGAAAACATGCAGAGGTTTAGATGCTGAGCAGATTCTGGAAGAGGAAGGTTAGACAGGTCAAGAGAGCAGTTATATCAAAGCAGGCTAAAAAAAAAAAAAAAAAAAACATTAGATACAGGAATATAAGACCTGTACAGAGACAGAGCATTTGGTCCAAATTCTGATTAGTCATTCCCATGATGCTTTGGGGGAAATGTAACTGAAACGAAAGGATGGACTGAAAATAGTTTCAGAAAGAAAAGATGGTATAATGAAGATATATTTGGAAGGAGCAGGACATGAATGAAGGTCTTAAAGAGATATTTCACACAAAAAAGAAAACTTCCGTCATCATTTACTCCCAGGCCTTGTTTCATTCCCAGAACTTCCTTAACGTTCTCTCAAAGTTACAAACAAGAAATGTCAAAAGAATGTTTGTCCAGTGGTATTTAATAATGTTATCGTTACCACAAAACATTATATGACTCAAAGAAGAAAAAGGGTTTTTCAATCATCTAACAATAAAATTTTAATGCAGCTTTATTTTCTTCATAAATTAAAATATGTCCTGTTTATTTATTTATTCATTTTGAGCAACCTCTGGGTTTTGACCATTTGTCAGCAGCAAGTTTTTAACCATTTAAAATATAATAAATGTACTATATTCACTAATTATTTTATGTATTTTAAATGTACCGGTCAGATTAAGTTGTTTCATTTGTATAGACATACTGTAGTGTTGTTATGCTGAATTTTATTTTCTTAAAAGTTATTTGAAACATTAAAGAACACGCTTTACATGATTTAATATGCAGCAATTCATTTAGTCAATGTATCTAATGCAGACACCAAAATGGAACGTCTCATCTTTGACCCATACACATGATTTAGTGGAATGCTTGAGAGTTTACATGTTACATCTTGTTTCGGAACGTTCAGAGAACATTCAAAAGCAACATTCGCGCAACGTTTGCAAAACGCGAAACTATTCCTGTTATGTTTCCATAACGAAGAGAACTTGTTTCAAAAAGTCTTATGGTTTTGAAGCAAATGATTTTCATTAGTCTGTAAAGTAAATGGCAGACACTCACTCGTGCAGCATGGGTCTGACCACAGTGTTTCCGTGAGCGTGGGCTTCGTACATCAGTGTGTACAGGTACGGCAGGAGGGTGTAGCGAATGTTCAGCACATCACGAGACACAGCAGCAAACTCCGGTCCCCAGGCCACGGGATCCTGCCTCTGTCAAACATCACAGTCATTCAACACTGCTGAACAATATATATATATATATATGAAATTTTCTCATTTGATTATGTATTTATTTTCTGGAATATATAGCATTAATAAGATAACAGATTGTTATACAGATATAAAGGTAATATTAATATTTCATTAACTATTTGTATTATCTCAGTAACTGATTTATTTATGTTCTAGTTGCAAACAGATGTTGAACACCACCACATGTCCTGCATTATGTATTGAGACACCACGGGAATAAATAATTTTTTTATAAGAATTATAGCTCTGAACTATATTTTATATTTGTACATTCCAATCTGTACAGCTGCGTCCCCCTGAATCCAGACATAACTGTACACCCTGTTTATCATCTGTGCCCGTGTGTGTGTGTTAATGGTCTGTCAAACAGAGGGAGGTTGTGGCTGTGTGAGGGTCTGAGTGCTGTTAAGAGCGCTGGGTGTGAGTTAATATGCTCACAGATATAAAGGTGAACTGTATCTGATAATTATTTCTCTAGTGCCACGCGTTCACAGGTCTAGCTGCTAATGTGAGCGTGCTAACACTTAAACATGAACCAAACGCTTTATTAAGTGAGAAGTCTCTCAGTTTCTGTATGTTACACGAAGGCTGGCACAACTCCTGTAAATGTCCTTAAAACACACTGCATAAGATATTAACCCACTGGGGTCGGCAAACTTCTTCTTCTAAAAGGCATCTAACTAAAAGTACTGTTATTCACAATATTGATAAAAACTATATGATTATAAAATAACAGTCGGTTATGTGAAGTCAAAGTTGTTCAAACCTCTAATCTCAAATATTGAATAATAATAATAATAGTGATGGCAGCCTAAGCAAACAGACTGAATAGGTTTATGGTTCTTGTCCTTCTGATCTCTAGAATATTTAGTATTGTCCCTCTCTCACTCTCAGTATTCTGCTAATGTAATGGGAAAAGCTAATATCTCTGTGTTAAAGTGTTTGAATGAACTAGACCTTCCTCCTGTAGAGCCGACTGCTGCTCGCAGACAAAAAGCTAAATTATTCCAAATGTACTGCCCTCTGACTCCATTAGCATGTGACTTAGCGTGATGGAGAGACGGACGAACTTGGAAACCCTGGCAGGAGCGTGAGAATTATAAGCCGCGCTGCAGAGGCAGCTGGCATCAGTACAAAGACTTTGCCAGACATTAGGAGCAAATAAGGTGGTGTTTCTGAACTTTCTGTCGTTTACCCTCCACCTGCTTGTTTTGCTTACTTGAACACACAGTTTCTACTGAAACAGGAACCTGGTAAAATCAGCTTGTTTCAAGGATAAATGAGTTTAAAACTGGAAAATATAAAGACATTTTTTGCATATGAATGTGATCTGAATATGAGGATTAAAAATGACATGGAATTATCTTTATTAGTATTATTCTATTTTCAATTTAAATCCTTTTTTTTATTATTTTAGCAGAAAGTGGTGTTTTATATATTAATCTTAAAAAAAAAATACTTCTACTAATAATAATAAACTTATTTTGATACTTTTTCCGAAGTATTTATTTATTTACTTGATATATAATTTAATTTTATTATTTATTTTAAATTTATTTTTTAACTTTTGTTTTTTGTTAAAAGTCATGTTAACTGGAAGGATATTATATATACATATGAAATTAAGTACCTAATATTTATATATGTACACACACACACACACACACACACACACATATAACCTATTTCATTTCTTATTTTCATTTTTTTATGTGATGTAAAAAAACCGATTCAATTAATGCTGAAATGAAAGACTACATACAGCACTGCACAAGGATTTGCTACTTTTAGTGGCAGTCTAAAATTAAATAGTCATTAAATTTGGTCATTCATATTAGTCCATGTTCTGCAACAGAAAAACACTGAATGCTTTACGTGAATGCATTTTTTAGAAGTGCACTACCACATAGATAAAACAGATCACATTAAGTGTGTCTCATTCACTCTACAACATGTCTTTGTCTCTATCACTTAGTAATTCAGGCCACCTTGAAGCCCTCATCCTTTGCCGTTTGTCTCTGGATG
This sequence comes from Enteromius trimaculatus, assembly GCA_032361065.1. NCBI lineage: Eukaryota > Metazoa > Chordata > Actinopteri > Cypriniformes > Cyprinidae > Enteromius > Enteromius trimaculatus. The sequence goes on along the minus strand of JAUMHP010000073.1, from coordinate 19,349,890 downwards.
ACCTTCCATTTGCCTGCGTAGCCACATTAAAGCTAATGACATCTTGGAGGGGTAATTACAGCAGCAAGGGGACGTGCAGGGATAAACACGTCCTGTGCGGGGTAGAGGCCAGCTGAGGACAGTCTCTTATTGAAACTGTCATTGAGACACGCAGAGGACACATCCACACCGGAGCAAGTCAATGACTCGGCAGAAGAGCAGCGGGCATGCTGTCGCGTGAGCACTGCTCCGCACTTTTATTTTAATAAAGCCTTCTACACTCCCCAGAATACCAGAACTAATACATTTCATGTTTTTTTAAAAGCATTTTTACTTCTGTGTTTTGTTCTAGCACAGGTCCAAAAGGAACATACACATATTATATTGCACAAATGTTTTCTCTTTTGCCTTTTCGTCAGTTTTGTTGACAAAGACAGCGGAATGATAGGGAGCAGATAGCAAGCGCTATGTCTTCAACCCCAATTTCTGTCAGAATTTGCAACAAATCCTAAAGGATTGTAACAGAAATTCTCATAGGACTGCAATATAACACAAAACAAAAACTTCCCAATACCCTGTTCCCAAAAGGACTGTCATAATTACCAAATGGATAATAAGTAGGATAGAAAAGTAAATTTAAAGAAAATCCTGATGGATTTTACAGTTCCGACAAATTTTAACTAACTATTCAGACATTATACAACATTCTAATACAATAATAGAAAGATTCTCAAAATAAAATAAAAATAGTCAATATATATATATATTGTTTTATTATTAACCTTTCACATTAAGTTTATTTTGTGTAAGGTAAAATGCAAATAAATTGTAAATGAAAAATTAATTTAGTAAGTATATTTATTTTAACCGATTCTTGTTTTATTTGAAAATGCATTTTATTTGAAATTAAGTTAAATAAATACATTTTAATTAGATTAAATTAAAAATAAATAAAAACTAAGATTAAAAATAAGATTAAATTTGAACATACAAATGGACAAATAGTACATTAAAATAATTAGTTTTAAATTATTAATTTAAGAATATTTTCATTTGAAATAAATAAATACATGTTTTTATTTAACCTTTAAAAGCTAAAATGAATATAATAATAATAATACATCTGATTAATTAATTCTGTGCACATTCTTTTCAGTATTTTCAGGCTACTCCAAATTCTATTTCTGTTTGTTTGTCCTGTGTTTAATCACTCATTTAGCAAAGCTGTTTCTTAATGATTTAATCCCAGTAGGCTTCTGAATAACTTTGAGCATTTAATTAAACCCCCAAATGTATCTGTTAGCAACGGAGCTGCCACGTCCACTCACTGAATAATTTCCCCCACACCATATTGATCCCTCTCACTCCCCGGGCTTATTGGGTTTTTGTGACAGGTCCCAGAACTTGCAAAGGTCACATTTTAAACAAGTGCTGGAGTGAATACCTGACAGCCCACCTGTCTACTGATGCCAGATATTAGTCAGAGCGTGCGCAGGAGGCCCTTTTCAATTGCCGCTGTGTGTTTTGGAGCTACTCTCTGCCTCTGATTCATTTCCATACTCTCTCAGGGCGTTATACAGACAAGCGTTCATGTAGGAAGTTGTCAAGGCTGTCTGTAAAGTGACATTATCTTGTCTCACTCTCTGTTTTGATGCCCGTCACTCACTGTCACTGATTATCAGGCTAAACGCCATATAAGGCTCAATTAAGGTCCGTTTCACACGGTTTGCTGTATAATGACCCCACATGTCCCCTGTCACATCCATCAATTTTTTGAGGATGGTTAGGCTCAATAAAACCAAAACTGCTGGGTGTTTTAAAAAAAGCAAAGGCTGTATAGACTGTTTATAATAGAAATAAAGTATAAATATTAGCATTGTAATTATTATATTAAAAGTTGTACAGTAAAATGCTAATAATAATAATAATAAGAAGAAAAGTAGTTATTATTATTTCTCATAATTTAATTTTACTAAAAAATATTACAATAACAATATTTTTATTTAGTTTAATATTTTTACATAGCAACATATTATTATTATTATTGATCAACAAAATGTTAATATTGTAAAATACAGAAAAAAATAGTAATAATAATAATAATAATAATAATAATGATTTTTTTTTGTTAGTTAGTGTGTGAAAACACTAATATTTAATCACACAAT
>JAUMHP010000073.1:19310234-19322024 GCA_032361065.1 Enteromius trimaculatus | reverse complement strand
TTTTTTTTTTTTTTAAAAAAAACTTTTTTTTTTTTTTTTTTTTTTTTTTTCACTTTAAATAAAGCAGGTGCTTTCAAAATGAAGAAAACGATTCTGTTATCCAGAGGCAACATGTTGCAATAGATGGTTAAAGACAATTTAATAAAAAAAAATAATAATAATTAATATACATAGAGATACACTAACATCCTACAGCCAACCAGACCAGATGATTCAAAACATAAATCCAAAATCATCATGCTTATGACTTCACAGCCAAGAGCACATTAACATTTGACTGTGCATCTACAGTTAATCATTCTGACAAGACTAGAAAGCAGCAATAACAGAGATCATTTGCATACAAAATATGGAAAAAAAACAGCACTTACTTATCAGTGGCCAGGACCATAGAGTACCCATACAGACTGTGGACATCATAGTGGTTCCCCCATTTGTGTTTAGCATCCATGCATAAGGTCTTACTGTACATCAGGTCATCGAGGATACCTGTAGAGTTGAGTAGAGATGATGAGGACGGATATCTACAGACCCTGAAGAAAAACTTGCATTTGCTATGAATAAATCTAGCTGCAAATGCTTGAGAGACTCACTTGGGGTGAATGGAGGATAGTTGAGTTTGTTATCAGCGCAGCCCTTGACGCTTCCCTTCACGAAATTGGCCACCTCATTCATGTCCTTACAAATAAAACAGCAATTAGTTCAGCGCTCCCTAATTCAGGCGGCTAATTGTCTCGAGATTAAAGCAAAACCCTTCAGGGAGCCTTTAAAGTCAACAGGAAATGGCATTCGCAACCATTTTACTTTTATAAAGCAATGCACATCTAAATCAGAATATTCTGCGATACAAATTGTCAGGCTGGACTTGATTTTATCAATCAGGAATTGATTGGATGGTGTAAATGAGTTTCTTCTTTGACAGTAGCGCTTGATTGTAAGCTGTTTTGAAACAATATGTACTGTGAAAGCGCTATACGAATGAACTCAATATAATTAAATTGAGAAGGAGATTGATAAATTACTACTGTAAGCAAGGTCGATTTTGATTTCGTATTGACTTGAAACCTTTTGTGGCTTATATTGTTTTCTAGATCAGATGTAGAGATTTGCTGTGCTCATGTATCATGATTAATACTTATTGATGCCGTGACATAAATAGTATTGATTTGGAAACTAGGAAGTTGGAGATTGGAATCATAACATTTTTCACAACCTTTCGTGACCTTTCCACCAACATGTAAAAGGATCCGGTTCAATATTTGCTCATGGACAATGATCTCTGTGGGTTACTTACGATCCAGAGAGCATCATGCTTGACTTCCTTGTGAAAGCGGGAAATTTCATCAACCCACCAATCAATGCAAGCCGGGTTAGTGTAGTCAGGAAACACTGTTTCTCCTGGCCAGACCTGCGACACAGAATAACATGCATTAACTAAATAAATAAATAAAATAAATATATATATATATATATATATATTTAAAATGTATTTAATTTATTACAAATTATTAATAAATAAAATGTATTATTTAATTTATAATAAACATTATAAAAGCATTTTACCTCCCCCTAAAAAAAACAAACAAACATGTGTATATGTATATATATGTGTATATATATATACCCTGTACAATTCTTTTATTTATTTATTTATTTATTTTTGGTAAAATGCCCATGTTTCGAGAGATTCACTTACTAACATCACAGATGACATTTAGAGCTGCAAAAAACCCAGCTACTCTTCATGTTTCCTTTTATTTATGTCTTTAAGTTTTTAAGCCATTGGCATTTCTATTCCCTCCTGAGTTCTTTTCTGTTCCTCATCTCACATGGCTCTGAGCTGCACGAAAGCGTGATATTAAACTCTAATGCAAAATCAATGCAAACACTGACCTGAATTAAAACCATAAAAAAGCAATTAGCATCTGCCTGTGCCTAATCGGCTAAATAATCACAAGCGATATTATTGCCATGTGATATGAACCTTATTGCCCTGAGGGGTGACTGATATATGATCTACCTCAAGGTTACAGATGGTAAATTAATGGTCTCTCTCATGGCAACTCCAGATGTTCTTCTTTCAATCATTCACTTATGTCTCTTATCCAGTTGACTTCATTCTAGTATTTATACAGTGCAATGCTAATTCCTGTCAGTACAATGTAAGTGTCTTCCAAAACATCACTAGACAATTAATCATGTTTAATGGGTAAAAAGGTGAATGGGAATTGTAAGAAATGTAATGATTCTGGCTCTGTTTCTAATTCAGTAACTTCTAACTCCAGTCGTTCAGCTTTTTTTAATAAGTAGCACCAATTCTCAATCTCTAAATAACTTTCTATACCGAAGTGTCTTATGCTCACCAAGGCTGTATTTATTTAATCAAATATACACTAGAAACAGTAATATTGTGAAATATAAACACAATTTAAAATTACTGTTTTCTATTCTAACATATTTAAAATTGTAATTTGTTCCTCTAATGTACAAATAATTGTTATCATGATTGCTAGAGTTTTCAGTGTCACTTTGTAAACATTAATAATAAATAAACAACAAGGAAACTAAGATTAACAACAACAATAATAATAATAGAATCAATTATTATAAATTCCAATATACATTATTTGTATCCTATTGTTTACTTTGTTCAGTGAGGGTAATTAAATAAATGTTACCTATCCACGAAAGAAAAATTAATTAACCAACACAACGCCATAATCTGGAGTATTTTACCTCTCCCAGTAGAGGTGTTTCTCCATCTGGCTCAGTGACCCAAGCCTTAGCTGCATGTCCCCTCTCAAGTGCTTCATAGGGTCCGTTTATCCTTTTACCTGTGGATACCGCAGGATCCTACCAAGAATAAAATTTGAGGTGTTTGACTCCACAAAATCAAATTCAGAATGGAAATGTATGACTCCAAATTTGTCCAAAACCCAGGACTAACTTGGCAACCTATAAAACTCTGCAACTCACCATAAATAAAACTGCAATATCAATGACTCACCAATATGACAATGTATTTCTGCCCTTTATCATGCATGTAGTCAGCAAACTGAGGCAGCTCTGCAAATGTATCCATATCATAGGTGAAGATCTTTTTGTTTTCCATGTAGTCAATATCAGTGTACTGAACATCCTGGAACACAAAATAGTGCAGATTCAGCTTTGAGTCCTGACAAAATCAACATGAAATCAAAGTTTGCTTTTATTGAATATCCCATCCATCTAATTATGGAAGTTGCACTCTTAAGAATAATAAAGTTTGGCATTGATGGTTCCATAAAAACCCTTTAAGTGTAACAGTTTCTTAAAATGTCCTATAGGCTAAGAAAATAATGATTCGCTCAAGAACTAATTAGTGAAAGGTTCTTTGAGGAACAAAGAAATGGTTTTTCTATGGCATGGCTATGAAAACCAACTCTTGGAATCCAAACAGCTTGTTAACGTTCATGTTTCGTCCTTTAGCATCAGCACCTTCAGCCTTTACGATTGCAATTGCCTCTTTTGCATGCTGACATTGTAGACTCACTGTTGTCTGTTTTGATTTTTCTGGAAGGCTTGACTTCCATCAACCATCAGCAGATGGTGAGATTCTCCTGCCAGTAATTTTCTAATGCTAATCAGGCGGAGATGCAATATCCTGACATGCTAATGTCCTCTTTGTTCGAATTACATCAAACATTGAGCTTCGGTCCGTCTTTCTGCAATTAGAGCCTCACCATAAGGTGCTAAGCGCTTCTAACTGTGTGTATAGGTGAAATGCACATATGTGGAGTCATTATTCATGAATCGGTAGGCTTTGTTCCGTGCTCTTAATTGTGGCTTTGAAGTACTGAGTGGAATCAAGTTTTGTAGAACAAAGCGAGGACCCTCCTTCTGTTCCTGGCACTTACATACGGAAGGCCGGCCTGACGATTTCTGTCCACGACTTTCTTCACCTCCTCCAGGCTGCCGTAGTCCCAGCGAGAGATCTGGAAGCCCAGAGACCAGTACGGAGGGATGAAAGGCCTGCCAATCAGCTGGAGACACATAAAGCAGTGTTAAACATGCCGAACATCACAGGACTCCCTCAGGCTAAGCTTCATCTGGGCCTACAGTGTGTACGGAAAGTATACGCCTTATTCAGCCCGCTGCCATTTTGATTCGAAAACGAGGCAGTGAGGGTAAACAGGAAATAGCAACAAGACAACATGGTTCTGTGGACTGCAAACCTATTGTGCCCACTGCGTCAAATGCTCATTCACTGCTTATTAATCTAGATTTTATTTATCTTGATGTTTCAAAATTACTCGCTTGTGTACCTTTTTTTCAGCGAGCCCAACTGCTGCGCTTTCATATAGGAATGACGGGGAGTCCTTACTTAATAATGACATTCTAATGCATATTAAAAATAAAATGAAATAAAATCAGAACATTTTAATACGAACGAATGTCTCATTAAATTGTTAAATAAGAGTTTCAAACACAACTAAGCCTACTTTTATTGCTGCTTTTCGTGTTAAGAATGACAGGTTGGATGCCACAGGCTTTTTTGAATTTTTACATTAACTTCACCAACAAAGCATTATTTTAATATTGTAATATTTAGTTCCTGCTCAAGATGGAGACATCAGAAAGCCACCCTGTTTGTTTTCTTTAGCCTTAAAAAAGGTTTTGTTGATGTTGTGAGTGCACACAAATAAAACTCTTTGCGGTTATGAGGAAAAATATGAGCATTTTAGTTTTCCACTCTTAAGAAAAAATGCATCACTTTTTTTTTGTATGTGGAAAGTATGCAAAAGCATTTAAATACTACAACTGACCAATATAAATCAATCATTTCTGTATAGTAAATTCTAGTATTTAGTAAAAATGTTTTTATACATACACATACTGTACTGTATGCTGTCCACCATGATGGATCCCTAACATTACAAAGCTTTTCCAGAGTGTTTACAACTTTGTCTACAAGTGTTGCTGATGTTTACATTTCTATCTGCCCACAACACTCACCTTTGTGAACTCATCCACCACTGCCTCTGGTGTTTCTCCAACCAGGATGTAGAAGTCCAGAACCCCACCGATAGTTCGGAAGGTTACGGCCGGAGCGGGCTGGACTGTCACCTCTGCACACAGACACGAACAGACAGACGTAAACAACTTAAATTGCTCTAATTTGCTAACCTTTAGCAAAAGCAGCCACTCCAAACAGACCAAACACTATACATGCTGTGCACAGACATCACAAATCATGCTATTAAAGATTATGACTTCTGCCCATGGCAAAGCTCATGTTTGTGACCAACAATGCAAAAAAAAAAAAAGCTATCACAATAAAACTACTCAGGAGAGGGTCTGTTTACCCATAGCATTGCTGTTCATGAGGAAAACACCAAAGGACTGGCCGCTCGCATCTTCCAGACATGTGAAATAGGGGTAATGGCCGTACAGGTTGTGTGTGCCCTGTGGTAAGAAAAGACATTCAGGTTTGTAATGGCAAATTTTGACCCTTTAATCAGTTTATTGGGACATTTATGTTCCATGATCTTGAGATACAAATGCCAAGTAATACTACACAGAAAAAAAACCCTCACAGGCACTGTGCTGTAAAAATTATTTTAAAATTATTATTATTATTATTTTTATAATAGGCTCATTTTCCATTTCCCCAAGAGTTATAACAGTTTTATCCTTTTCGAACCCATTAAGATGATCTTCGGGCGGTAGCACTTTTAGCATAGCTTAGCATAGATCATTGAATCTTATTAGACCATTAGCTTCACACTCAAAAATGGCCAAAGAGTTTCAGTACTTTTTAAATTTAAAACTTGACTCTTAGTAGTTTCTATAGTCACACTGTATACTAAGCAGGGTTGGGGTTAATTCAGGAACGAACTCAACAATTCCAATTCAAAGAAAGAAATGGAATTGGAATTAAACTACAATTAAAGGAAACAGAATTGGAATTGAATTGTAGTTAAAGGAAGTGGAATTCAATTCAGGAAGAATTCCACTGAATTATGTTTACTGCTAAGCATTTAATTGTTATTGCATTTAAAGACAAACATTAAACTGTATTGTGATGATTTACAAATATCAAGCTTTGTAAGAAACAGAGTTGATAAAATGCAAGTAAATAAAAGTGAGAACAGTACATTATGAATTAATAATTGAATGACAGTGGTGATAAATTTCTGGATACACTGAATATATGATTTACAAATGTTTTGGTCTTGATTTAAACTTTATTATTAATTCAATGACATGGTGAATTTCCATGTATTTACATTATTTAATGTGATTCAAATGCATCAGTCATGTGTGAATGAAACAGGTAAGATCAAAAGTCTCCACACTGCTCAGTGTTTATGTATTTTACACTGATGCATTTGAATAACATTAAGTTTATTTGATCTGTTTATGTTAAAGTTATGTAATCAAAACTCTATTTCTTACATTGCTTGATATTTGTAAATCAACATAAATAAAGTTCAAATGTCTTTAAATGCAATGACAAATAAATGCTCAGCAATAAACAGAATTCAGTGGAATTCTTCCTGAACTGAATTCCACTTCCTGTAATTACAATTCAATTCCAATTCCATTTCCTGTCAGCTGCATGCAGTTCCAATTCCATTCCAGGAATTCATGAATGGCCCAAACCCTGATATTAAGACTGATGGAACATGAAAAGTTTTCTAGGCCGATATGGCTAGGAATTATACTCTCATTCCAGCATAATAATCAAGAAACGTCACTGCCTTACCATGGCTGCAGCAGGCGCAATGATATTACACAGTGTCTCTAGCAAATGCAAAGAGTGTTGTGTTATATAATACTAAAACTCTTTGGCCATTTTTAAGCATGATGCTAACGGTCTAATCAGATTCAATTATCTATATATAATCTGTGCTAAAAGTGCGACCACGAGAACAGGAGATCAGCTATATGGATTATAGAACTGTAAAACTCAACTATACATCTCTCGGGAAATTGGAAAATTAGCCTATTTTCAAAAAAAGTGGAGTATTCCTTTAAATTACCTGGGTTAGTTCACGTGAAAAACAATGTGGCAAAATCAACCTGATTGAATTTGGTTATACAAACTAATCTTATTTATACAAGTCAGATACCGTATGTTAGAAATAGTATGGTAGACCATAAGTATGAAGCAGAACGATCCAGTGCTTAACTCAATGATCCATTCACTGATTCAGTGATCCATTAGGATCAGTTCTCAGAGAATAATGATTGTAATTGAAGTCAAATGACTTTCAAAGATTTGGAATACAGTGCCTGAGAACTAATTTCATGATGCTTTTCCATCCTTTTTGAAGCTTGACTTCTTCAGTTCTTCAGAGTGGCCAGGGTATTCTTCAAATAACTTGTCTAAAACATGTGAAGCAATGAAATCATACTGGTTTGGAACAGAGTCAATCTGAATATTACAGTATGACTCACTCCGTTAGGAAAAGCATCTCTTGTGAAGATAGGCCAGGTCTTCCAGTCGGTATTATGGAGGAAGGTCTGATGCACGTGTTCTCCAAGGCCATAAATATTGTGAGAGGGGAGCTTAGCTGAAAGCTGAAGGTACTGATCAGCAAAAACCAGTGGCCCAATGGTCGTGTCAAACCTAACAAAGCAAGAGAGGAAGAGGTCGAGTAAAGAATATGTTTTTGCACAGCTCAGTTTGTGTGTCAGTGTCAAAAAACCTGTCAAGAACAAGACCAATAGATTCACCCTTCAACAATGGCTTCAAATACATAAGGGTGCAAACCTCATGGCAAATACTGATGATGGGTCATTTAAAGTTCTTCTTCTGCAACCAGGAAAACAGCTTTTTTTATTTTCGATACCATACAGTAGCTGATAGCTAGGAATCATTGTGTGACATATGCATATTCTTATCTAAAACTCTACTAGGAATTTTAAAAATAACATCACTGCAGATAAGATTAATAAGAATTTTACGCATATCCACTCCTTCTGATATATCAGTCCATGCTGAAAACTCTTTATGAATCATGTAGTCCTATGATTAAAAGCATCATTATTAGGCTTTTAAGTCAGGCTTTTTATCTGACAAAAGATTACTAGTCGTTGATTGTTTTGCAACATGCGTGCAGACGTGACTATGATCACGTAAAAGGAAATGAATGTGCGCCATTTCTGTACTTTATGCAGCAATTTGCTGTATTCTTTGGAAATAAGGTTGGGCAATCCAGCTGTTGAAGGCTGTTTTTATAAGGTCAACATTTCATGTGGAATCAGCATCTAATTTGGATAATTATTTTAATTTGATGTACATATAATCTCTGTTTCACAGTGTTTAAACATTGCAACATTGAGGAAGTATAGTTAATGCTTCAACATAGAGTTAATGCTTCGGTGTAAACTGAACAGCTTCACATAATGGCCAAAAGGTTGAAGGTTAACAGTCTGCTGATTATTTTTAATATACATTATATTTTTTATACATATTTTTAGCAAACAACCTAAAAAAAAGGGCTAACAATTACAGTAAGTCCCTCTAACTTCACATAGTTTATAAAAAAAAAAGCAAAGAGTGTGTATAGGTCTAATGGGCAGTGTCATTCTGATTGCTTTAAGATTTCTTTAAAAAGGTCACTGAAATAAATAGCTTTGGTGATGAAGGCAACACGCAAGAAGCAGGCCTGATAGTTACTGTGACTTGAAATGATCAAATTCAACTCAAACGCAGAGTCAGGACTTATTCACAACCTGCTTGTCATTTTTCAACAGTACACAAAAACACACAGATGACGGCAGACAATAACAAAAGGAAACAAAGCAAATTCCATCAACAGACTTCAACGAGACCACAAAAAGCTTGTTTGCGTTGCTTCAGGCTTCTTTCAGACCTCACCGGAATCCCTTATTCTATTCATGCCTCTAATTTCTGTCTCTTTGGTGTTGTGATTGCTCTTCATTTAGTCAAAGAAACACTCGTGCTGCATTGTTAGCAATGCGCCGAGCTCACAAAGAGCCAACATGATCTGTGCGTGAAAAGGAAGAAAAAATACGAGAAGCTCCACACTCACAGGAGTTTTTCAGGAGATGTTCTTCTCCAAACTTTCAGCCCGAAGGGTTTCTGGACCAGCTCCAGTCTGTATTTTAGGGGTCCGCTGGGAGTGTCGGATAGCGACCTCACATGCTCGTGAGGAACCTCGAACCTGGCTTGATTTGCATCAGTGATCTGTCAGACAGAGAGAACATTGCATAGCATTATAGACGTGTTTACACAATGCTTCGGCTATTTGTGTCAGTTTGTAAACAGACCTTAAATCGAAGACGGTTTTCTGTCTGCTTTTCAGCGGAGAAGGTCAACTCTTTAATATCAGCTCCGAATAGAGATGGAGCATCCATTCTTATCAGCTTGGCCTGAATGTCTGCAGCAAAGGAAACATTTTCCATGAGGTTTTTGAGAAACATTTGCTCTCTTTGCTACACGGTCAGATGCAAAACTTTTCAATGGAAAGCATTTGAACATTGAAGGAAATGGCTCAAGTCCCTAATTCAAATGGGATTTAATAAGTCTTATTACACAAACTTCTCCTCAACGGTCCAAATGAATGGAGATATCATCGTCATACAAACTTTTACAAGCTGCATAAAGAGTTTGTTGCAATCTCCAGCCCTTATTAAAGGCAGCTAACATGAAGCCTTGAAATATTCCTTTGAAAACAGTTTATCATTTTTTTCGGCATTACAAAACCAAGGTCAGCAGAGTTTGTTTCACACAATTTCGCCATGTAATAGCATAATGAAAAGAGACCGTTCCCCTGATATAACCTTGCTGAAGGGTGCACTGGTGATATCTTGTGGCGATACACCACTCCCACCTTTAAAATAATCTCAAGCTCATGACAAAAAAGGTCATACAAAGACTTATCTAAAAGCCAATGATACGTATCGTAATGTTTTATTACAGCATTTTATTCTTGGATCGGGCTGAACTCACGTGTGCTGTCTGGCTTGCTTCCGCTGACCACGCTGTAGCCATGGTTTTTGGAGAAGAAGCACCAGGGGACGTTGGTTTCATTCAGAGGGCTCCAACAGCATCCCCTTTCCAAACATTTTTGCTGCAAGGACACATATGAAGATTTAGCAAAGCATGCTGGGAGTTTGCATGGAATGTGGGCCATATCCACCGCAGTTTACCTTGGAAGCACTGCCATCTGGGAAACAGTCTACTCTCTCTCCCTCTGAAATGCTCGGACATTCCGGGACGATGTCTGGATCTGATCCGGAATCTGAAGACAAATATCACAAATAACCATTTTCATAGCCGTTTAGTCTTGTTTCAGGAAGAATTACTAAACTACAAGTGCATTTTGCTTAAAGCAAGTGCAATTATTGAACAATAGAAGCGAGACTTAAAATCTTAAGGCATTTTTCTTATCCAGTAAAAGTATCTTGATTTAGGAATTTGTACATATTTTGACTAGAATCGAGACAAAAATATTAGGTCTTTTTTTTTTTTTTTTCAGTGCATTTATTTGATAGTATATTTTATTGCAAAACTTAATTATAATCAGCCATTATTCCAGTTTTCAGTGCCACATGATTCTTCAAAAACATCCCAATATACTTATTTGATTTAGAAACATTTCGTATTATTATCAATGTTGAAAACAGTGTCATATTTTTGTGCATTTTGTCTGGGTTAATGTATGAATAGATTTACCTAAAGAACAGAATTGATAACACACACCCACATACACGCAAACACACACACACACACACATATACTGTATATATATATATGTAACTTAACTTAATTATTTGTATGTAAACTTTTAGGCCCGGTTTCACAAACATGGTTTAGCTTAATCCAGGACTAGGCATTAGTTTAATTAAAATATTTAAGCAACTTTTACAAAAATGCCTTATATGAAAATATTACAGGTGAGCATCTTAACACAGAACAATGACACTGACGTGTTTTAAGATTTTTCAGAGCAAGATATTTTTGATCTGAGACAGCTCAAACATTCAATTTAGTCTGGGACTAGCTTAAGCCTTGTCTGTGAAACTGGGGGTTAGTGTAACTTTTTGGCCAACTTAATGCATCCTTGCGAAATCAAGAAATCTTTTCTTATATATCAAACACTAAAATGTGCTTGTGACCAGACATCAGTTTAATTCTTCATTAATACTACAAGTTGCTTGGCAACTATTTTATAGTAATGTCTTTAGACGCATTACTTAACTTAACCTTAACCCATACTTCAGCTGTTGTATAATCGCTAGTAATCAAACACTGGCATATTGCCATACTACATAAAAATACAAGGCCAGAATTCTTCCAACGTACATACATAATCAGACAGACGTTATTATATAATCCCAGACCAAAATTGTATATCAAACACTACCACATTTCTCCTAAAAGCATGCTACATATGATGTTTTCCAGAAATCTGATCTGTATTTTTGTAGCCTGATCTCCATCAGTACCCTGCACCCCTAAAACAAGGTCATCTGAGAGCACACAGACTCGCCTCACCCAAGCTGTCCCAGCCTCAATTTGTCCCCTTTAAATATAAAGCACTTGACCAACATCATGACGGTAAATTGAAATTGAGAGTGACATCTGTCATAATAAAGCAGTCTGTGCGTGCTTGAGCTCTCATCCCCGTGCGAGCCGCTCATCACAGCCTCTGTACTCTGGCTCTGCTTTTACTTTTCTCTCTGCTGGGTGTCCTTGATAACAATCAGGATGGACATATTCTTTATACTTTAGTCCAACATCAAAGACTCGTGCATTTCTCGATGTCCTTGACG
>JAUMHP010000073.1:19280761-19292977 GCA_032361065.1 Enteromius trimaculatus | reverse complement strand
TAAAAAGAAAGAAAGAAAGAAAGAAAGAAAGAAAGAAAGAAAGAAAGAAAGAAAGAAAGAAAGAAAGAAAGAAAGAAAATAAACTCTTATGCAGTTGTTTAATTTTGATGTTAGGTTGAAATATGGCCTGGGCATGGGGATCACACTTCTGTCAATAAAAGTTTTATGCAGCAACACACAAACTATTTTTGTATTTCTGTAAATATTCCTAAATGTGTGTACACAAAACAAGTGCATACAAAACACAATCACACAACACTTCCTCTTTGTGTACTGGCTGCATGTTAGCAATCTAGAGGAAGTCAACAGTGCCAGATTGAGGAGTAAATGTCAGCGGCACGCTCATTAATGATGCTTCGTCGTGCAGCTGTCGCACACAAATGTAAACAAACAATGCTTTGATTTACATTAAACAGGTATGAAAGGGTTCGCTGGTATAAAATCAGTAAAATGCCTCATTGATTGATGTGGGTTTCATCATCCACTGACAGATAATGTAAGTGACCTATGCAAAACTGCTATCACTAACTCACTCACCAATACAGCCGTTAACATTAAATGGTAGAATAAGGCGCACAACTCTATCTAAATATTTCCAACTCTTATGCATAGATTCAAGTATTTCCCATCACCCCCCACCATAAGTACTTACATCACAGAAAAAGAATGCGTGCACACACAGAGTCACGATCAAGTGCTTGCATAGATATTTCTATCGAGCGGTGGCAGGCGCTGCTGGCTTGGATCGATACACTCAGCTGTGTCTGTACCATTCTGAGGTGCATTCTAATAGCTCCGAGAGCCAAAGGAAGTTAACTGCCTGCTACAATACAGTACACAGCAACCTCTTTCCAGCATTCGCACCAACCTTTCTGATGCATTATGGCATAAGAGCACTTGGTAATGCGATCAGAACATTTCCAGGAATATTCACCACCTCGTCTCTCACAAATGAGCATTTATCTGTCTAGCTATACAGAAGATTTGAGCTGTAATACAGAAAGAGAACATTCACTCACACTCAGAACACCTTAGACGTAGATGACTTTGTTTCTTTTTCACATATGGAGAAATTGATCAATAATCCACAAGGGATCCACACCACTCCATCTCCACTCCACCACTCCATCAAGTATTGTCTTGTGAAGCTAAAAAGCTGTGTATTTGTAAGAAGCAAATCCGTCATTAAGATGTGTTTAACTTTGAAACGTTGCTTCAACTAAAATACTAGTCCATAAATCATAGTAATGCTTCCTTCATTTAAAAAGTCCATCTACTGTTGTCCTCTCACATCAAAATCCACCCACATATTTGTTTAGAATTGTTTTGGACTCTTTTCACTTGTAAATGATGTGTGCATATGTCTTTCTGGATTCAGATGAGATGACTTTTTAAATGGAGAAAGCAGTATTATGGATATATGGCTTGTATTTCAACCAGAAGCAACAGTCTGATGTTAAACGTGCCTTGATGGATTTGTTTCTTACAAACATGCAGCTTTTTGATTAAGGTATTAACTGATGGACTGGAGTTGCGTGGGTTACTTGTGGGTTTATTCTGATTATTCTCATTCTGACGGCACCCATTCAGTGCAATTGGTCCATTGGTATGTGAGGTAATGCTGAATTTCTCCAAAGTTGTTCCCATTAAGATCTTGGATGACCTGAGCATGATTACATTTTATTTATTTATTTTTTGAGTAAACTATGTATTTTTACATGGAAAAATGTACGATGGTAAAGCATCAGTAGCATCTGCCCTGTAACAGCAGCAGAAGTATGTGTGAATGCTTTTATACCGCTGCTGCCTCAGATACAGTACACGCTGACGACACCCCCACTTCTATCCATTTATCTATCTGCTCTCATTCTTTGTCCTACATGAACGAGCTGCAAAGAAAACCACGAGACAAAAGAAAGAGAAAACTGCTGTCTGCTCACACCTAAACATCAGCCCGAACACAATGCTGTCTAACACAATACTTGCAATTGTAACGAAATTCAGGGAGAGATTTTTCACAAGCGTGGTATTCAATCCTCTGTCTCTTTCCTACTGTCAGTCTCCACTTTTAAACTGAGCTCACACATGCATAGACATGACATGTGAACGGCTACTCACATGGGGAGGTTTGATGTCTATTAGCTCTGACTTATTGCACCTCTGCACTGAAACAATGGGTAATATACACACTCACATAAAAAACAAAAAAAGTTTTCGATTATCAATAGTGCATAATGGGATTTGAAACATTTAGTTTGGTTCATAATTTAGGTGAAATTGTTGCTGTTTGGTCATGGTACATGAACAAATTCACAATGAATCATTTTAGCAGGTCAACATTCTGAACTTCTAAACTGAACAATTCTAAGGATAAGGACAGAGATAATTTCTATTCCATCTGCATGCAAAGTGATTTCAGTACCTTGGACAGCAACCTTCAGCACCGCCACGAGTCATTAGACATTCTCTATTCCCTCAGGCTCTAAAGCCATCTTCACTTTTCTGACAATATCTCTCGAAAAGCTAGCAAATACTTGCCCCAGTAATGAAAATCATCTACATACATCACACAGGAATGTACATACAGATGCAGAGATCCTAGAAAGGACACTTAAGCATCATTTAAAATGTGAATTCAAACTGCATGCATCCAATAAAAATGATCAAATCACCAGCTCATTAAAAGACACTGATCAAATAAATTATTAAGACAATTTAAAGTCATTAATAAAATGAATATCATGTCATCCCAGATGCAACTTGCTTTTGTATGTAATGCAATAGCATTTAGACATTTTTAATGTATTTGGCTTAAATGTCCAAAAAGAGTCACTGTAGAAATATGACCCGAGTACAACCAAGCTTGCTTGTATATTTCATATTGATTTAATCAGTAGCATTCCATCGAATCCAAAATCCAGTTTCAATTTTTGGCACATTCCATTAGATCTGACTCTACATGCTGAACTGCATACTTGGCCTGTTTAAATTCAAGTCTTTCTTCCTCCCCCGTTTCCTTTTTAATTTTCCCCCTCAATCCACCTCCTTGGGTTTTAATCATTTTTAGCTAATTAAGCCCTTTGAAAAGCCCAAGAACACACCATCAAGAGGAGGGAGAAACTAAGTGAAATGCAGATTCAGTGCTGCATCTCCCAAAATGTATCACAACAAATCCCCACAGCAACAAACAGCGAAAGACGGTAGAGAAGGCGGTCATATCGATGGTTTGCCAGGACCAAGCCACAAACAAAACCATGATATTGATGTAGGAAATCGTTCGATAGTACAAATGAGCTACAGTTTGTTGACATAAGTCAAGTATAGATTACATAAACCCCAACCAACTGATCATTTACCAAGCACGGATATAACAAGCCAAGATTAACCTCAGGGGGATGTATTAAATGGCAAAATGTGGGTAAATCTAGAAAATAAACACATATGCAAGTTGCATGGAATGAATATCAATAACGGCATGAATTAAAATCTATAGCACTAAATGTTTCAGCAAAATCTCCTCGTAATAATAGCACAATTGATGTGGTTAGGATATGTAAACTATGTTGGCGTCTTTCAAATTGAGCTTTTTTTCAGGTAAAGTCTAAAAACAACAAAACGCCTCCATTTAGATAATTCATTTTTGGGTTGCCTATCCCATTGATCAGTGCGGTCAAACTGGAAAGCTATTTTTAAAAAGCAACACTAAAATGAATTGTAGCCGAAAAAGAATGACTGTTCTAATTACATATTTTGCCTAGGTCAACCCTTTAAAACATCACTCATTCAAAAATGAACTCTGTTGACACCAACATCATACATCATTAGCTTCACTGCCCTTTAGCAAAAAATAAAGTAAGATCATTACGTTGGAATATAGAGACAAGGACAACCTAGTTGTAATCCAAAGCAAGGTGACATTGTTCCTATGACCATTACTGTCCCTGAGTGGTTCTTCATCACAGTGAAGAATCCAGACAGCAGTGTTAGCGATCACCACACAATCTCTGAATTACACCTTCACTTACAAAAGTTACACCTCTCATTCTACAGAAGAAAGAATCAAACAAGCTCTGAAGACAATGTACGGCAGACATAAATGCATGCAGTTAATAGCATTCGCAGGCACTTTAGGGCACCACAGTAACAATCATTTATGAATACTTTTTGACAAATAAAAATGCAAAGGCTCTCTGTTTGGACACATTATTGATGTGAAATAGATTTGCACAACAGGGAGTGCTGTTAAATATGGACCAAGCAAAATTTATTGAAATATTGACAAAACAGGCCGGGGAAATGATGAATGTTTGAAAAAATAGAAATAAAATTCTTGGTGTGTATTTAACAGAGGGATCGGAAGCTGTGCTAGTCAGCTGAATAATACGAAACAAATAAAGAAAGACCGTTCTGCATCCTTGACAAACTCAGGAAAAATAATTATACTTTTTAATAGATGGACTGTATTTGGATGTCCGTCATAAACGGTTATGGATAGAACTGGCAAAGGCAAACAGACATAAAATATTTGGTTTAAAAAATAGCCACTTCGTTGTCAAAGGGGAGTAGAAAACCAGTTTTTGTTGGACAGATCACTTTCTAGTATGTAATTGTGTTACTTGAGTAATGCACCAACATTAAAATGACCCTCAACACACACACGCACACAACACAAGCAGAATTTATATTCAAATTGCAAGTTGTATATCATACCTGAACAAATAAGTGGCGTTTTCCCTCAAATAATCAAACATCAATTTTGTCCATCCACAGATATGATGCCAGTGTGTCTCTCTTTCTCCCTCTTGTGGACACATGTAAAAGTGACATTGCATTAAATATTCATCTCAAATGTTGTGTAATTTAGTAAGCAGTGGACAGGTATAACAACATACCTCACAGAAAGACTCAAATCTAAATCAAGGTCTCCTTTTCCTGTCCAAACCCATCGATGATACGTGCATACAGGTAGCAACACCAGACTGTCTCAACTTGACTCTCCTAGCAGCAGTGAGACCTTGATAGGTTAATGTGCATTTTATAATTTGTCATTTGAAGCGCCATACCAATACGTCAAGTCTATTTCTCACAAACAGTATGCATTGGTACCCTTTTTTATTTGATTTAAGACTTTGTATTTTTATTAAGAAGGCTATACCAGACGCATAATCACTATACATTGATTTAACATTACCTTTACAATTAAATCTTTCACTGAAATTACAGAATAAATATATGCACATTTTTAACTTTGTCAAATCTTTGTGAGAGAGAGAAAACATTAAAAGTGCTTCCTAAAAAGCTGTTAGTGATAGTATCCAGAAGCATTTTTCTTAAGAAAGTGCGTTGAACTCCATAAAATCTTGAAGTGTCTTTATATATTCACAAATATTGATCCTCGGTGCGTCCTTGAGATAGAACTCTGTCTTTTGCGGAATAGAAAATTAAATAAACCACTCAACGGGTAATATGTCGCTGTATCTCTATAGCAGGTGAAGTTTTTGCTCGCTAACCTCCTTCTGCAGTCGAATGCATGCAGCAAACTGCAAATACTCTACAAAGTGTGCCAGGCGCTCCGGAGGTTCAACAACAAATCTGTTCCATAGAAAAATAATGGGTGGTAACATTGCTGGCTACTCTGAAAAAAAGGCACTTCATTGAAAAATCTGAGTATGGCCTTTCCTCCAAAAGCGACTTGGGGGAAACGTATGTGAGAGTGTATGTGTACGTGTGTGAAACATATAATTTTGCCATGCTTCTTTTTTGATAGGTATTCTTTTCTGGGGCGTGGAGAAGGGAGAGTTGGTGTAAGTGATCTTACTCTTTTTGTTTTTTTGTTTTTTTGTTTTCAATTCAATTAGAATCTATACGATTTCTCCAAGACTTCGAGGTAATCCGGCTTGGTTTGGAGTTTTGCCCTTAACTCGAGGTATTCACTTTGGGTTTGCTCAGGGAATCCTTTCCCCGCAGTGAAAAGTAATGTTTCTTTTAATCTGGCGTCTTGCTGTAAATCGGGGTATTGCATTCCAGGGGGATGTGCATGTGCAACGTGCATGTCCTTTAATTTGGGAACGGTGCCGTACAGGCAGTCTACAAAACCCACCGTTGGGGTCGGTCTCTGGCTGTCAATCATGGTAGGGCAAAGAACTCCGTTCTCGTGAAAGCCTGCCATGTCACCTGACTGATTGATGGTGACAATGGTGTTGAGCTGGGAACTGGATACAGCCATTGTCCATTCCTTCTCTTTCTCCAGTAGAGTTCGATAATTACTGTTATTTTCCTTGGTTTCTGCAAACTGCTCACCCTCAATCTCACCTTCTCGTGGTTTGTAAATTGGATTGTTGCACATTTGGGTAACTGGATGGGGGATGTAGTCGTAGACGTGACCGGGTGGCTTCTCAGGCGAGGCGGTCTGCCTCTCTTCAAAGATCTTGCACTGCATTTGAATGCCCGTGAGGTCCACCTCCTGACGCTTCCTGAAAGGAAGTTTCTTTCGCCTCCGCAGGACGAATGCGAAGAGACCGGCGGCCACAAACACAGAGGAGATGAAGAGAATCAGTAGGCTGAGAATCAGCACAGAGAGTGGAACAGCTCCCGTCACTGGAGCTTGTCCTAACTCAGAGCCGCTGGTGGCCGTCATGTCATTAGGCAGGACCGGAGAAGAAGAGGTGAATTTCAACTCAGGGCAGATGACCTCAGCCTCCAGGGTGCGCAGATCCTTGCCAAGAGCAAAGTCCGGGGTCTTGCATGTCACTTCCCCCACGACAATGACGGAGCTGAGCTTCTCAATCCACTGCTTGAGGGGGATGATGTCGCAAGAGCAGTCCCACGGATTCTGGTGAAGATCGATTTGAACGATGGAGTGGAGATGCTCCAGGACTCCGCTCACGGGAAGGTACAGAAAGTAGTTGTTGCGCAGGTTGAGCCTAGCCAGGGAGGTGCCAGCAAAAGCATCCAAGGGCAGGGTGCGCAGCAGGTTGTCATTGAGAAAAACCAACTGCAAGTTTGGCATGAGGCTGAAGGCAGCCGGTTGGATCTCTCGAATGACGTTGTACTCGAAGTAGAGGTAACTGAGCGCCTGCAGACCACGAAAAATGCCTGGAGTGAGCCTTTCAATGTCGTTACCATTCAAGTATAAGCTTTTCAAATTAGGTAGGTTCATAAAGGTGCCTTCTTGAACATACGATATACGATTGTTACCCAAGTGCAATAAATCCAAGCTGGAGAAGTTCCAAAAATCTGACCTGTAAATTTTCTGAATCAAATTCCCACTTAGATAGAGTTTCTTGGCGTTGAGTGGTCGTGGCAGCAGCTCAGAAATGTTGTGGAAACCTTTCTCTTTACAATTGACAGTGAGGCCCAAGTCATTGATGTGTAAATTGCACGTGCACCCTGTCGGGCATATTATTGGTATTGGGGGTCTGGTCTGGTAGGCAGCGACTGGAGGCTGATTCAGCCCTGGGTAAATGCTACGAGGAGTGGGTGGTGTTTTTGTGGGTCTCGGCCGTTTAGTCGGTTTTACGTGTCTCTCTCTGTACTCTACCGAGGAGGCTGTGTTATGAAAAGATGACAACATAGATGAAGGCTTGGTGGGCCAGACATTTTCGTTATTAAATGGTAATCTGGGAATGCCGTGCTTGGCCTCCAGCTCTGCTTCAGAGAGTAAAGGACAAAGTTCGCTTCTCTTGATCTCACGGAGGTCCTTACCGTGTAAATGAAAGGGGTATTCACACGTTATGTCACCCACCAGTGCCGTGTAGGGGATGCGCTCCAGCCAGGTTTTGAGCTGCACAATGTCACACACACAGTTCCACGGATTTTCCTCTAGCTGGATCTCCATCAAGCTGCGGCCGATGTATTCCAACGTCCCTTTATAGGGTAGAATTCTTAAGCGGTTGCCACGCAAGTCAAGGTGCGTGAGAGATACGGACCTGAATAATAAATTGGGTAGCACAGGTATCAAATTGTCGTTCAAAATAAGTACTCTGAGTTTGTGCAGGTTCCGAAACGCCCCGCTCTCTATTCTCTTGATGACATTGTAATCCGCCTGAAGATACTCGAGGCTCTCCAGCCCCATAAAAGTGTCATTCCTGAACACCTCCAGTTTGTTTTCATGCAGAAACAGCTTTTTCAAGATGCTCAGGCCATTGAACGCGCCCACATGTATGTCCTGTAGAGCATTATTCCCCAGATTGAGTGAAACAGCATTGTTGAGGTGCAAAAAGCTGTTAAAATACAGCTTGCGCATTGAGTTCTTCGCCAGATTGAGTTTAAAGGGTCTCGTCCACGTTTGGGAGATCTGGCTGACATTTGTAAATCCTTTGCTGTCGCAGTGGACGTGGAAAATGCCCTCCTTGACTTCACAGTAGCAAGGGTCAAAGCAAGGCTCATCTATTTCTTCTGACTCGTCCAAAAGAGGGATCGGCGTACTCCATCCTAAAGCTATTGTGCTTAGCAGGGTAAACCACAGCATCCTTCCGCCGAGTCCTGATGAAGTTAAGGCTGAGAGCCACTTCACAGCACTGCAACAAAACACAGAAAAAAGAGAGCGTGTCAGATGAGAAGGCTCAGACAGCGAGTGACAGTTGCAATGCTTTGAGCGTTTCGCACAATAAACCACACAACAAACACCTCCTCCTTCCACATCATGACATGTTTACGATAGAGATCATGCATTATCATGGCTTTGACATCTTTCACTCAATGATAGCTTGCACTACACCCAAAAAACAGGTCTCAAGGGCATAATCATTACTAATGTTTTTTAACCACGAAATCAAACAAAGCACATCTAAACTGTTTCATGCATTTCACCATTAGAAACCGCCTATTTTGTATCTCATTACATCTGTCATATATACAGTTGCAGGACAAGAGCCCTTACTTCTGTCAATTCTACATAATCATCCCTTTCCACTTTCATGCAAAGCTCAAAAACATTAGATTAATAAAACATAAAATAAAAATAAATGCATACTTAAATCGAATCAATCGCTGCATCCACTTAACATTTCAAAAAACAATGACAGGTGCATCCGAAGACTGTCGCCAAAACGCCAATTAGACCTTTAATGCGTAACGGAGGTTATTTTCTTTTCCACAGTCTGAACGCACTTAATTAGCGCAGATGTTATCAGCAGATCAGTGGAGAAACTCGGAGCCAAATGCTGCTGAGTGTGCCACACTCTGTGGATCTCTTGGATTTTGATGGGGAAAAAAACGACTAAAAGCCCTCGAAAGATCCTTGTTTTCCGTCCTGAAGAGACTGAAATTTTCCATGAATAGCGCACTTTGTATTTTCCTCCCACCCTTCTCTGGTGTCCTGGCTTAAGCAATCAATTCCAATGTCCTTCCATTCCCGAGCGATAAAGTAGCAGATACCTACTCGGTTTTAGTGGTGTCCAACTTTACATCTCCAGGGTTTGGAGACGGGTGATTCCAGGTTGCCTACGACGGTTGGCTACAAAGAAAAAAAAGAGCATGCATTGGAATGAAACGCTTTTTAAAAAATCCGTATTTTACGCACAAATAATAATAAAAATATAAATCTTAAACTTAACATTAAACTTGAGTTTTGGATATTTTTGCTAAAAATACGTTTCACAACACCTTTGAAACTGGGTGATTGGTACAGCAGTATGCGCAGTTACATCAGAAACAAATCAATGCATCATTTGATTAAATACAGAGATTATTCTGTGGATCACCCAGGTCATTCTCCCATCTCCAAAAAGTCTGCGAACATCTGAAACGCTCAAAAGTCACCTTTTTTCACCGGAGCATCCGAAATAAGACGAGTTTAAATATTTCCTTTGCTTTCCCCCTATCTCTCTCCCTCTCTTTCGGTCTCTCTCCCTCTCTCTAAGACCAAGAAGAGAGAAGATGAAGACGTGATTTGAATGAAATCTCCTTTTTTTCTATAAAGGTTTGTTTATGATGCCGGTTCTTTCAGTTCTGGCGCTCAGTTCCGCTTCGTGCGGTTCTGTTCGGTTCGTCCCACTGCTGCGCTGCTCGCGTCTCTCATCGTGCCGGAGAAAAGCTTCGGATCGTCACGGAAATGAGCTTTAAGAAAAGCGAGCAGGGAGGGAGAGGGCAGAGATTGGAGAGACGGCGTTGGCGGAGAGGGTTGGGATGGAGGAGGCACGAGCTGTTGAGCGCGCTGAGTGCCGCACCGGGAGCGCGCCCGCATCCGTGCGCTCTCTCTCTCTCTCCATCAGCGATGTAACGTTATGTTATAGGGCGATCTCGTCTCCGATTTGTGTTCACAGATAAATGACACAAGTCATTTAACTCTATGTTTCACCGGTGAACTCTTCTGAGGCTTTGAATGTCCCATTCAGTTCCGTTGTGCACAGTTTTTAATCTTTCTTTTCTTGGAAAATGTCACTTCATACGTTGAAATGCGAGCCCGAGGTTCCTTGGCTTAACTCGGCAAAATTACAAACGAAACAATCCAATAAATGTATTTATGTTTCCTGTGTATAAATTTAGTTTGGTTTTATCTGCAGTGAAGACAGATGAGAAGAATTCTTCCATGTGAAGCTCCGCGCGCTTCCCGCGCCTTGTCTTTCCGCGCTCTGCCTGCAGCGGGCAATCTAGCTCTGCGCGTGGGCAGTGTCGATGACAGGATACCTTTATTCTGCAAATTTACATGGAAATGAGGGAGAGGTTAAGGGTAACACTCTGCAATAAGATTTATTAATGGCATAAAAAACATTATTACTTTAAATAATGCTAAAGAGATCGTTAATATAGATCCAAATTGATATGGAATTTAACTTTGATTTATAGGGAAGACCGGGGCTACCTTCTGCACTTTTACTGTGAATATTTTAAAGAATAAGTCTATTTCAAAAAATTCAGTTTATATAGGCACATACTGTAAATCATAGTCTTAAGCTACTAAAAAAATTAAAATTTGCATAATATTCTCTTGAAACTTTAACATTTTGCTGTAAAAAAAATAATAATTATAATAATCATAACATTAAATTAAAACTTAAAACCTAAAAAAGTGATAACTTGCCCAAAAAAGTGACAACTTGCCCCAACTGATATGCATGCAAAATGGACTTGTTTGACAGTTTGACTTTTAAAAACTTGTAAACTTGAAACCAAGTTGTCACAGACACACCAGGCTCCACCCTCACTTCCACACAATGCTCACAATCCCATGAATACTGATCACCTGTCACCAACACCTGCATCCAATCAAGTCCCCATCAACGCGCACATAAAAGCACACACCACACGTCACTCAGCGTCCGAGCTCATCCTTGATGAAGTGGACTAACTTCAAGCAAGATCTTCATCTAACGATTACTTAGCTGAGAACTTACCTCATTCTCTTCTCCATACTTCCGCGTTCTCTATCTCTCTCCCATGGTTCCCTCCGTGTATGTGGTGTGTGGCCATCTGCATTCCTCTATTGTCAGCTTCAATCATTCACTATCTTCCGCTCCGGAATTCCTACAAAAGACAAAGATGAAGCTTAGTGAACTGTTCCATCGCTCCAATCAACCAACTTATGTCGATTCCCCGTTGAATGCTTTACTCAAACTGCACTGTAAATAAAGACACTTATATTTACTTACCTGCATCTTCCAGTCCGCTTCTTGACACAAGTTGTGACAACTTCCCTTTAAAACAAACCTTTGTATTATACAGTATGTTTCGGTTTGAATAGGCTACTTGAACTACTGATCTGTTCATTTTTAGAAGATAATGTTTTCAGTTATTTAATTAAAGTTAGTATTAAGTGTTTAGAGGGTAGGCTATACATTTACACAAGATTTTATAATAAGATTTGAGTTTCTGTAAATTAAGTCATGCTTAAGATTTGCTCAAGGGCGATAAATGTTATGTTGAAGGTGATGATGATGATGATTGCAGCTATAACTATCATGACTATCATTTTGGTTATTACAGATCAGATCAAATCTGTGATGCTAATCAAAATGTTTTTTATGATGCAGGAAACTCTATGACATTGCGTTTTTTTTTTTTTTCTCTCTCGCCCATGTCTGTCCTTCTCAATAGATATCTTTCCCAAATGGGTGTCACCTAATCCTTTATACAAAATATTACACATGTGTCTTATATAACTGAATTGAAAATTTACTATTAATCCAGCAACTGTTGAATTTTACTGAATTTAATAGAGTTTTCCATCTCTTCTCATTAAGTAGACCTACGTATAGGCTTCGGATTAATCAGGAT
>JAUMHP010000073.1:19251539-19266769 GCA_032361065.1 Enteromius trimaculatus | reverse complement strand
GACAGACAGATAGATAGATAGATAGATAGATAGATAGATAGATAGATAGATAGATAGATAGATAGATAGATAGATTTCTACTAATTGCTTTGAGAGGGCAAACTTACATGAAATTAAATCTTGTTTGTTTGAAGTAGACTTGTGCACATTCTGTACATGTGCAAGTGACTGGCACCATGCTGAAGATGTTTGTTTCCTACTCTTTAACAAATATTGTTTTCCTTTCATCCGGCATTTGATGATTCAAGTCATCTTTTGGAATATCTGAAGGCCAAGCAAGGTCAGGTTTATTTCCCTATGATCAAAGATCATTACAATAAAACACAGAAGGAAAACTGAAAGCTTGGTCCATGATTCATGGAGGTCCAGCCTTTAAAGTCCTTGATTCTACTTTGTACTTTCCTTTATGAAAATATACTAAAGTTCCTCATAATGAATAATATGGTTTTGTTATTTGAAGAATATAACCACAGGTACACTGCCTCCTCACTACTGTGATTATCATGCTGTCACTGAAGATAGCTTTTTTCTCTAATAAACAAATATGGTGTTTTTTTTTTAGAAAAATGCTACAGTTTGAATAAAAACAAATGAGATACCCCTGAATGTATTATTTAATAAAATAATTACTACTTAAACAACACAGTTATTAGATTTACTCTTATTTTTACTTTCAGTTTAGAAACCACTACAATTTTTCAATTTAGAGAAAATGATCAACAATTACATCTTCTGCCCCCAATACATCTCTATTAGGAAGAAACTACCACCAAAAACTTCTTAGAAAAAAGCCATTATGTTTGAATTGATGAACCAAAAGCATCTAAACATAAAAAGCATTGGTTGAATCTTATTTCACAAAAATGCACACAGTAAATAACGTGCAAACATAATCAGTTCTACACAAACCTCAGGATCAGTATGTTGCCTAAATCACCCAAATCTATTTTAAACCCCTCAGAGGACCACTATTAGTCTTCAAAAGCCGTCAAGCCATTTAGTCCATTTTCACACCATCACACATTTCTTATTAATAAAATGTTGTTTGAATGTTTATTTTTAACCTTCTAAAGCATTAATACTATATGTAAATTTTTATTTCTCGCCATGATTAGAACATTATTTAAAGGTTACAAAAATGTTTCATACAACATGCAAAGATTTTTATCAATAATGTAGTAGTTATGTTTATTAATATTAATATAAAAACATTAAAATGTAGAATAAGGATACAAAAAAATGTTTCCTCAGGTACAAATGACATCATAAGGATGTTCCAAAAATGTTGTTTCAATGACAACAACATAAACACACGTTACTGTCCATGCATGCTTTTGTGGCTCTGACTTAACTTCTGGATTCCAAATAGAATCAATAACAACAGCTAAAACCTTCTGAAGGAGATTATAACAAGCAAGATATGTTCGCTGCGTAAATCAGAAGGATTTATTGAAAATGCAAATTCATTCTGGGACAGCAGGAGGAACAAGAGGTTTCCCCGGTAGACAAAGCAGCTCTGAGCTTACAAGACGGGACTTAGACGGGAAGTTAACTTAAGTCTAGGTGCGTGCACCCGATGAAACAGTCTATAAGAACATATATCATGAAGTTATAAGAACATTCCAAAAAGTTACTATGAGAATGTTATTTCTATAGAATCATTTCTATAGCTTTTAAGAAGCAGTGTTACCTGAATATTCTCTGTTAGTTTGGAACAAACTTTAATGAAGTTCTTTTCTTAAGCGTGATGATAACATTAACTGGAAAGTTGTGATTAAATAATGATTGAAATAAAAGTTTAAGGCTTTCAACTTTCAAAGGTCAGCCTGTCAATGAATAAATGCTATGAGTAATAAGCCACCCTTCAATGTCACACATCAGCTAAAGTGCTCTTCCCTCCGCCTCCTAGCTCCGCCCTCTATATATATTTGATTGACAGGTTATCATCCAACTGTCATCTATTACACATGATGCCCTTGCCAGGAAGGGATTAGATACAAAGTTTACTTACAGTAACTAATCATTAATAATGTGTAGTTATTATGAAGTGTTACCGCTTACACTAAAAGGTGTCAAAGATTAGATGTGCTGATGTGACCATACCAGAAGCTTCAGTTCAAACAAACTCAATGAATTTGGAAGGAATTCATTTATAACTTACCACTTATTCAAAACAATAAAGGTTGTTTTGTTTTGTTTTCCCCTCAGAGGCAGTATTTGCTGTATGGGCTGATTTCCTTATTGAGACCTCAAATGACATAAAGGACAACTGCAGACAGTCCAAGGCCACAAGACAACCAGTCCACTTTGAGAGCACCATACAGCACTCAGACGCTGGTTTGTTTTCTTCTCTTGCAATCGTGTTTGAGTTTAGCCTGAGGAAAAGGGAAAAAGAGTGAAGATGGTTAGAGAATAAACAGGTGTACTGTGAGAGAATCAAGGAGACGGAGAAAGATAGAGTAGCTGAGGGACACAGAGGGATCGACGGAGCGTTGCTATAAAGAGTGATTCTGTGTGTGTGTGGGTTCACTCTGTTCATTGGCACAATGTGTTGAGAGATACAGCAGGCTCATTGGATTAGACTGATTCCTTTCTGATTTCCCTGCAGGGCTCCATCCAACAGGAAAAGGCACAGCGCAGAATGCTCAGCACCCCAATAAGACAATAAACCATCTCCCTGTGTCCCTGCAAACCTGCACCGTGAGGGAGAACAAGGAGGAAACAAGATGTTTGGGAGGACAACATTGAGGTCAAGACTTTAAGACAAATATAAAACATAAAAAAAATAAATAAATAAAAAGGAAATTAAGGGTTGTGAATATTCCAAAATGATACAAGAATATAAAAATGTAAATACATAGATATTAAAAATAAAATAAATTAAATTAAAACCCTCGTAGAGGCTTAATATATTTAATAAAAATACTGTAAAAAAGCATTATTAATTTTTAAAATCTACTTCTAAATGTGTATTGGCCTCAAAGTACTAATTTTGAAATACAGTCTAAACCGTTTTGGAGGTTTTAGACTTTCCCCATTCAAGCAGACTGGACCTGTGCTTGCATGACTAGAGTCAGGGTTGTTAGAACTTGGTGATGTTGTCTGACAAGTGAACAGACCTGTCTTGTACGAGGGACTTTGGCTAGTTTTTTTTCTTTCTGCATTCATCTGAACAAACTGCCGGAACAAGCACCCCGAGAACATCCTCTCACCCCAATCTGAACACGCCGTGCTAAAAAAAGCTTGAATGGAATGCAGAATGGCGAAAAGAAAGAGCGATAATTGCTAGAAATCCCAGTGACCTCGGGCAAACGCAGCAGAGGCACCAGAAGTGGGCGGGATCCACCAAGGGGGATGAGATCATTGGTTGTGGGCAGGATGAGGGCAACGGTGGGTCACAGTGCTGCTTTGTGATTGGCTGAGGCGGCTGGATCTGGGTGGATGAGTAAAGGGTGTGATGCTATGGGCGAAGAGATGGAAATGCCTGTGTGTGTGGGCAGCTCTGGGCCATAGAGTTCTGTGTGGAAAGCTTTTGATTTTTCTCTCTGAGCTTTTCACCCTTCCTCCCTTATTCATTAAGGGCCAAGCTGGAAGAGTTTATAATTATATGCTTAGTATGAAAATAAAGCATATATTTTTATCAGTGCAAAATAGCACATCACCAGCACAGCGGTTTGCTCCCACCAGTTTCTTCCTGTGAACATAAATGCCAAACATTCTGAGCATTGCAAGGTTTCAAGTATCTTTCTGCAGCCTTAATACATCTTTAACCACTCTTGCCCTGTGCTTTGCAAAAACCTTCAACCTTAATCTTATCACAGACAAAAAAAAAAAAAAAAGAAAAGAAAAAGAAAAAAAAACCTTCTAGTGTTTACAGAAGGTATTGGATCTTAAACTGTGAAGGAATCATTAATCCAAAATGGATCATTCTGACATCATTTACTCATATGGTTCAAAATCTATATTTTCTTTCTTTAGCGAAACACAAATAGAGTTGTTTTAAAGAAAATTAAGGTAAAATGAAAAATAAAAAAAGCATAGAGTAGCAAAAAAGATCTACTTTCAAGTTTGCAATTTTAATACTTTTGAACTTATGCTTTATTAATTTGATAAAAAAATAATAATAATTGAATGTTTTTACAGTTTAAAATAACTGTTTTTGGTTTGAATATATAAGAAAATGTAATTTATTTAAAAATTGATCAAAGCTAAATTTTCAGCACCATTACTCCAGTGTTCAGTGTCACATGATGCTTCAGAAAAAAAAATAAATAAATTCAGATGAATGTGGTTCTTTTGAATTTTGTACTGTACATTCATTTGAAATAAAAATACTTTGGGAAATTCTAAATGTCTTTTACTATCACTTTTGATCAATTAAATGCATCTTTGCTGAATAAAAAGTAGGTTATTCAAAAGAAAAAAAAAGAAAGAAAAAATAGTTTATAGCTCTCAAATCTCAGCTCATATTCAAATTTGTCACAATTCAATTTGTCAAAAGATAATGGTTTTTGGCAACTTTTTTTTAACAACTTTTTGTTTTCAGAATAAATTATCGGTCAATCGGAATGCTGGAACAGAAAACTGTTTTTCTAAAAACAGTCACAATACTTACATACCTTCACCGTTGTTTCAGAAGCCAAGGAATTATGAAGCTGCTCTGCTTTATGAGCCTCTTTAAGCCCAAACGCTGCTTGCTTTGAGTGACAAACTTAACAAATGAGCTGAGGGATCTAAAATTCACAAGTCAGTTCTCTTTCGACAGCAGATCCTTGAACATATTGAGGCTTCTGCATTTCTGTGCCCTTGAGGGTCAAACGGGCCATATGCTGAAAGTCTTGGAGGTGGTCGAGGTTATTTCATGAGCTTCCAGATGACCCTGGCTCAGCAGAGTGTGTCATAACCAGCCTGGATAATTTCCCCACGCTGGAGTGTCAGATCAGAGTTCGCTTCAGCAAACACACCGAGGCTGAGCACCTGGAACTGTGCAGCTATTTAGCATAGTCAATTAATGTTGACACACATGGCGGGAGAAAAGCCGGAAAGATACATACTGATGGCGAACTTATCTTTATTATTATTATTTTTTGTTATAGTGGATTAACTTTACGGAATATAAATCGTTGAGGATGCATTAAAACTTCAACAAATTTCATCTACATAAAAAACTGCAGTATGTAGTAGTTCTGCAGTAAAATGTTTTTGGAAAAAAAATATACAAATTACCAAAGCTGCATTTGTTTGAGCGAAAATACAGTAAGAAACAGTATAATGGTGAAATAATATTAAAATTTGAAATAACTATTTTCTATTTAGTTGTATTGCAAAATGTAATTTATTCCTCTGACAAATAGGGGAAGTTTTGGCACCTTCAGCTTAACATAATGTTTAAGAAATATTTCTGATTATTATCAATGTTGAAAACAATTCTGATGCTTAATATGTTTTCATGAATGTATATACATTTCTTTTAGAATTATTTAATTATTTTATTTTATGTTTTTATTCCTCCCTTTTCTCCTAACCATCTGGACTAATTAATGTATACTTTTTACTTTTATTTATTTACTTTTACTTTTATTCTCATGTGAGACGGTTCATTATTAAAAATAATAGCATTGCTTTGCATTAAAGCACCACTGTTTGGATCACACACACACACGCGGAATACATATAGTTTTTGAAATAAACCTTATGCAAAGTGTGATGAACTTCAGCAGGTACAGTATAGGCTACTGCTACAGTAATTTAGGCACAGTAGTTTTAGATTGTGTCGTGTGTTATGTTTAATTAAATTTTTACAGCTGTTAATTAGTTGATGTGCCTGACTCTGAGGGTAAACTCCAACTTACTGTGGCATTAAATATTTTTGTTTATGCATCTAATTTATTTTGACCATCTTTAAAACTGTTAATAACGAATATAAATTTTATAAATTGCAGCTTCACCTCCACCGCAGCAGCCATCCTCCGCCATGCTGGCTTCAGCGTACGCCATGATGCCACGTCTCTCATTGCCTGAGAAGTTCGACGGCACCGTGGGTCGCTGCTAGGGCTTTCTGATGCAATGCACAAACTTCATCGCACAGCAGCCCATGTGCTATTCCACGGATGATAGTAAAGTGGCCTTTGTTTGCTCGCTGCTCTCTGGGAGGGCTCTTGATTGGGCTACGGCAACCTAGGATGGAAGGCACATGACCTACCCTTCGTTCTATGACTTCCTCCAGCAATTCCGATCCTTATTCGAGCACGCCTCTGCCGGCAGGGCTCCAGAGGATGAACTAATGAAACTCAAGCAAGGTAACATGACTGCTGCTGACTTCACACTCACCTTCCGCACTCTTGCAGCTCAAAACGGCTGGCCCCCCGAGCCTCTGAAAACCATGTACTGTCGTGCCCTAAGCGATGATCTTCAATCTGAGCTTGCCTGCCGGGATGAGGGTCTCTCTCTGGACGCCTACATGAACCTGGCGATGGGATGGGATATCATCACAGAGATTGAGAATGCTCTGGTCACCCAGGCATCACGGCAACCATTGACCTGATTCGCAAAAAATTTGTTTCTGGTGGCCGACTCTTTCCCCTGATACTCACCAGTTTGTCCAGGCCTGCGGTACCTGTAACGTCACCAAATCCCAGCGCCAGTGCCCTACTGGACTCTTGCAAACCTCAACGCCCGTGGTCACACACACACCTGCCACTCTCCAACCACTTTACCACCATTCTAACAATAGTGGACAGGTTCTTCAAGGCCTGCCGCTTCATACCTCTCTGCAAACTTCCCACCGCCTGGGAGACAGCCGAAATAATAGTGGATCAACTCTTTAGATTCTACGGCTTACCTGAGGACATTGTAACCAATCGGGCCCCCAATTTACCTCTCGGTGTGGCAGGCGTTCTGCACGTCTCTTAACATTAATATCAGCCTAACTTCTGGGTGCCACCCGCAGTCAAACGGCCAAGCTGAGAGGCAAAACCAAGAGTTAACAAAGTATTTAAGGGCATACTGTCACAATAATCCTGGAGACTGAAGCAAATACCTCACCTGGGCCGAATACGCGCAGAACTCTCTCCGCAAGCCTGCCACGGGACTCACTCCCTTCGAAGTCATGTTGGGGTTCCAGCCACCCTTATTCCCGTGGTCAGGTGAACCAACACAGCTCCCAGCAGTTACCTGGCCCCAGCGCAGCGAAGAAACGTGGGATTCTGCTCATGTGCACCTAGCCCAGGCCATACGACGGGGACAGCTTCAGGCCGATCGTCGACGACGACCTGGGCCCACCTTTGAACCAGGACAATGGGTCTGGCTCTCCACCCGGTGCCCCCGCCAGCCCTGTAAAAAGCTCAGCCCCAGGTATGTCGTACCATTTCAAGTTGTTAGACAGATTACACCAGTTTCTTATTTTTTTCAATTCCCCAGTACTTACCGTGTGTCTCCTACTTTTCATGTGTTGCTCCTCAAACCTGCTGGTGGACCTGGAGGAACGAGGGACCTAGACGAGGCAGTTCCAGGTGTCGCTCATTTCAGTCCCTATTTAAGCGGGCAAATGGAACTGACCCAGTGAGAAGTACTGTTAGTTCCCATGCTGCAATTCCAAGTGTTTCCTTATCTTGTTGGATTTACCATGTATGACCTTGCCTTGTTACATCGACTACGAATCTTGCCGCCTGCCCTTAACTGTGCCTGGACTTTACTACTCTTGTGGATTATCTTTGAAAGACTCGACGCCTGTGAGTTTGACCTGTCTGTTTGTTGTTTGAATAAAGTAACGCAAATGGATCTAAACGACTCAGCTCACTCATTACAACTGGCTCCCTCTCAAACATTGTATAGATTTTGAATGGCTTAGCTCCAGTACTTGAGCAAACTACTGCAGTTGGCAGATCTTTTTCCTATTTAGCACCCAAACTCTGGAGCAATTTACCTAATACTTTTTGTGAGGCAGGCACACTGTCAGTTTAAATCTACATTAAAGACACGTGTCTTTACTCTGGCTTACACTTAACATATTAATACACATTTATTAATTAAATCCATTAAAGGGTTGTTAGGCTGCATTAATTAGATCAGCTGGAACCGGGAACGCTCCCCCTAACACACAATGTACTCATTACATCGTAAAAAGAATGGCATCTACACTAATATTAGTCTGTCTCTCTCTTATTCTGTTTCTCAGTCCATATCCAGATCAGATGGTGTATCAGCACAAAGATAATCTGAAATGCTTAATATTGAACTGGAAATTAGGTGCTGGGTGTCCGGCCAGAGGAGAACTGGCCCCAACTAAGCCTGGTTTCCCCCAAGGTTTTTTTTCCTCCATTCTTTCATGGATGGTGTTTTGGTTATTTAGGTTGGTATATTAACATTATATCAGTTAATGTAATTACAGTATTTAACTGTAAATTTAACTTAAAATTGTAAAACCAAAAGCATTGTAACCGTTTTTATTATGGCATAATTCCGGCAACCGCAGCTGACAGTTTTTCACCGTAAATTTTACAGTTATTTTTACTGTGTATGATTGGCGAGGTTTTTATATAAAATTAAGCACTGTGTAAGTATGTATACGTACCGTATATTTCTATACAGCAAACCCCAGTTGCTTGATTCAAACCAGGCTCATTGGAAATATGTACTGTACAAACTACATACTCTACATTTCTGCAATCCATAATTATATTTAATATACTCGGCATTTGCGGCCGTTCAGAATTCAAATATCCAATAGAGATTAAAGATCTATCATGTTAGAAATATGCCCTACACCAAACCCAAACATAAACCTACCTGATAGTGTTAACAAATGCAAAAATAATGTAAAAACTTACTCGCTGATGCAGCCTTGCTATTCTAACTTCCTTATGCTGATGTGAGCTGTTTTTTTAACCATAGTTTCACAAGGTTCAAACCAGAGCATTTTATCATTTAAGTGCACCGCTCTATCAGGTGAGCAAACTACTGAATTACAAAAATCATAAATATAAGGCTGTATATGTAACAACAACGTTCAAAAGTATGAGTTTTCAAATCGTGCAGGATGTTCAAATTGTTTTAAAGTCATAACATAACATTCTGCAACTAATTGTGTGAAAATTAGCCTGTATTAATCCAAAATGTACCTGTAAAACATACATTTGTGTGAAAAAGAATAAAAGTTATCTGAGTTTTACTGCCTCTAGTGTTCATTTCAACTGGAAAGTGCAGCGATTCATATGTGTACTTTTTCTGTCAGTTTTGCATTAAATAGGCACACATTTACAATTAACCTATGCTGGCTCGATTGCTTGCATTGCAAAATGTAAAAGTTGAATCTCGCACAGGGAAAAAAAAACTAGTTGTAAATGACTGTTGATGAATGAATGAGCTTCCACTTCATGCTACCTTTGTGGGTAACACAGCTTTAGGGAAAAAGAGAATGTGATGCTTTAGGGAACCTGCGGTGTGATTCCTCCAATGGCTTCAGTACATTTCAAATAATACTTCTAATTGGAGACAAGCACACATACTCACACCCCCACTCTGTTTCCTCTCACCGTCTGACTTTCTGCATACACATCATTAGTTACATAATGCCTCATAACATTTTCAGCCATATGATTATGACAGCACGATGCCTCTTTCCAGCACTATGTGCCATAACAGGTATTAGACCAAGCATAAAGAATGCTAACGTTCCCAAACCTCCCTTAACTGCACAGCAGGGCCATTCCAACAGTTGAAGAGGCGTACTGTAAAAATTAAAATTACAAGGTTTCAGTTCATATGTCAGTCGGGCCCTTCAGAGGGAGCTTGATTGTGATACAGATACAGCGATTGCGACTCAGCATTGCTTGAAGTCCAAGCACAGATTGCGAAGCAGATTGGTTGCTAATGTGATGTAGGCAGGAATCCTTCAGGTTTTGGAAAATAGACCAGAGCCGAGCCGAACGACCAAATGTGCTGGTTGGTGTTTCGTTTTGGAGTGTCACCTCATGCTGTTTGGGGATCAGTTTTGTGATGAAATCACAGATGAATACTGGGGAAATACTTGAAATGTCAAGACAAAAGGCCTGAATGTAAAGAAAGAGCAACAAACACGCACCGACTCCAACAATACTGATGTGACCCTACAGTATTCACTATGAATAGTTACCAACTTAAAATGTAAAATGGAGTCATTTAAAATTGTTTCTTTTTAAAAGTGAATTTCTAATATGAAGTATAATTATTTGTAATATAAAATATATTGTAAACAGAAATTATTTTCTTTATGTACGTATATATTTTTCATTTATGATCTGAAAAGAATCTAGTTGTGATTAAGAAAGAAAGAACATTTTTTGTTTGTTTGTTTGTTTGTATTTTTATCCCTTCTTTTTAAAATAACTGCTGTAAAACGTAAGTGTAATGAGGGGAATCAAAACATTAATTAAATTTTAATTAAACAATGTTTAATGAATATATTAATTAATATATCTTATTGATTATGTGGCTAAATTAAATTTGTCCAATCAATAATACTCTTTAGTAGTACTGAGTAATGGAATATGATCTAAAATATTAAATGAAAATAATAAGAAAACATTACAATAAAAAGTATAGGCATTTAAAAGTATTATAAATATTGTTAAAATTATAATAATATTAATTAAATATTTAAATATTGTACTTTATTAACTTTTTAAATTTCATTTATTATTATTACTATTATTATTATTACTTTATTTACATGTTTTTAAAATGTTGTTGCTGAACTCTAGACATTTTGGATAATCTTACAAAAAAAAAAAAAAAATGCTGCATGCATTTGCATGCTAAAGTTATCGATCTCTTGCTGTGAATATGAGCAATAAGTGAGTGGGAGACAATATCTCCTTGGAAACCCAAACCATCATGCTCACGAGCGGCCTTCTGAACGTCCTCTGGGTCTCCAAGAAGGCCCACAGAGAGAATTAGCAACTCTAGCAAGTGGCCATTTTTGGCCACAACACAGTCCCATACACTGGATGTTAGCAGGAGGAACAGGTGGTAATGGTTAGAGAAGGGCAGATGAGAGATATTACACAGATTATGAGTTTATTTCTGTCTCCTGTGCTTCTCTCCCAAGTTCTCTGTTGTTGCCTGACTAGTTTGCCAAGGACACACAGTGCATGTTCATAAATCCATGTATTTGTCAGCAACAGAAACAGCACAGAGCTCAGGAGCTGTGTCAATTCAATTCTTTCTCCCTAGACAACCCTACTTCTCTACAGCAGACATGCTTTGCAGTTCTGGGGAAGAATAAAAAGGTCAGTATCCATGAACCACAACCACTGAAAGAAGCAGGAAAATGGAACGCAAAAAATGACTGCATGAAACAAGTTGCGGTTTACCTTAAATTAATGTTCCGGGTGCAATAAAAAGGGAAATCAACTGCATGTGTTGTGTAATATTGCTTACCACAGAAAATAATTAAAATTCTGAAGGAAACAAATTCTTTCATTATTTACTCACGACTTACTTTTCTCTACTGTACACAATAGGAGTAAATCTGAAGACAGATCTTTTTTTCTTTTGCAATGTAATGAACGAGAACAAATAAGACTTTAAAATGACACAAAACGCACTGTAAAAGTATCATCGACACTTCATATAATTTTCATATAATCTTTGTATCAGCTTGTTGTGTCCTTATAATAGTTCACCTTCTATCCATCAAGCCATCTAAGATAGAGGAGTTTCTTCATCAGAACAGATTCGGAGAAATGTAGCATTGCACCACAATGGATGCTCTGCAATGAATGGGCGCCATCAGAATCCCAAACAGCTGATAAAAACATACATTTTTTTTGTTCGTTATTTTATAATTATTATTTATTTCCATGGATGGATCTAATTTTGTGGTAATTTTGTTCTTTTCAATAAAAACAGCAGTTGTGACTCTTTTATATGTTCGATCCGTGTCATGGAGTGAATTCCTTCTTTCTTAAATCATAACGAGGCTTAAAATGATTACGGGTCGTAACACCAACCCATAAATGTAAGTAATTTTTGCCATTAATAGGGATTTTTATAACAATTTTTATTATATGTATATTACCATCAGTCTTGTGTTTTTGTTTATGGTGATGTTCTGTAAAGAAACGTTTGCAAAACAAATCGCTAAAGTTTGCTAGAGGACTTAAGTGCAGAAGATATTGTTGTGAACTTACACACAAGTTCTGCTAACTCATGTAACAGTTCCTGCAACTTAGGATTTCAGACTTGTATTTACTTAAACATCTGTTGAATGTACTTGCTAAAAGCATTCAAACGGATTTCCTTTAAAAAGAATCAGATAAGAGTTACTTAAGTAAATTGAGTGATCTAAACATACATTACAAATGAATGATAACAATGTTATTTATAACACACACATACAATTTCAAACAAATTTAAGGTAGTGACAGTTCAAAGTTAAAGGTAATGATTTTCAGTACCCATCTGATTTGGGGAATGCTTGTAAACAGTGGAGATATTATGGGTTTAGTGTGGCACTGGGCTGGACACACAAGTTGTAAAAAAAAAAAAAAAAAAATTCTATCCCAAGTCAAGTATCACACTGTAAATGTTCATCACAGTATTGGGTTATCCAAATGTAGCAGGAATTTAAACGTAGCACATGACAGTCCAT
Organism: Enteromius trimaculatus; assembly: GCA_032361065.1. Taxonomy (NCBI): domain Eukaryota; kingdom Metazoa; phylum Chordata; class Actinopteri; order Cypriniformes; family Cyprinidae; genus Enteromius; species Enteromius trimaculatus. Next base: position 19,254,138 of record JAUMHP010000073.1, on the reverse strand, counting down.
AAGCAATGGTTGAGGTCGATTCATTGCAGTGTTGCTTTGCAAGACTTAAAATGCGGTACCAGATGTAAATGAATGAACTATTTGCTTATTTATTTATTCTTTTTAACTATTACCTTGTTTGCTTTATTCAAATTGCATGCATGTCCACAGAAACCGTTGGTTAGGCAAAAGACAAGTGACCTAAACCAATCCTAAACAGCCACATCGCTCCAGGCGTTCTAAAGCAAAGTTCAGTGTGTTTATGAATTCCAGATCAAGATCAAGTTTGTAAACAGACCATGCCTAACCAGGTTCAAGTAGAAATATAACTAAAACTTCTCCCTACCATTCATAGAACAGTTTGACCTATTTGGAGTGAACTAGGTATAATCAACATGAATTGTAATGCAAACAATGATATAACAGCAAAAACAAAGCTGATTTTCCCACATTCATGTATTTGGTGTAACTATGAGTACTTACCAAGGTTAGTTGTAGAAGTATCACAAAGTAAAATAGGTAGGTCTCCGATGGGTTGCAGTTTTGTAAAATCTGGGTTCTAGAAGTAAAAAAAAAAAAAAAGATATAAGTGAGGTTTAGAACATAAAGAAAGTACAATACAAATATTTGTCAAAGTACCAATTAAGAAGTCATCCTTGTTTATTTTAAAATATTTGATACAAATAATGTAGCAACGTACATTTTAGGGGTTGCATGATGTTAAATGTCCTCTTACATCTGAAAAAAAATAAAATAATAATAATAATAATAATAATAAATAAATATACAAGAAATATAGTGGTTCTGTAGAGCTTTTGAAATGACAAGCAGAGAAGATGATTTCTTTCCCCGTGACTTTCCCGGATTACTGTAAACAAATTTCATCGTATGGGAAAGGGCATTAAACATTTCAAGTTACATTGACAACTTTATGGTGAGTATTGTGCTATCACCTTCTAACAAATATATCTAACAAAGCTGGATAACATTGCACGCCTTCTGCACCGATTTAAGTTAGAGTTTGCCTTTAAACTCACCTCAGATTTTTATAACTCCTAAGAGATAGTAGCAATAACAGCAGAGATCCTGAGACTCTACACAGGAGGTAAGTGATATGAGATGGTTATTTATTTGACAGCAGAGTACATCAAGGGGTGAAGACAATGAGAGGGGTGAGTATCTGAGATTAGGAAGGTTTGAAGTTGTCAAGTGCAGATTAATAAAGTCTGTCTTTTTTTTTTAACAGGATTGAAGGATTTCAGAAGACACGCTGGATCGGGGAGACAACCACACACCACATACACAGAAGGATTCCTGGAACTTGGATGAAGGAGAACAAGGAGGTAAGTATTTCACCAATCGTAGTACTAGGAGCATACAGTTTTAATCCACTTTGTATGAACAAGCCCGGACACTGACTGAGGAGTGGTGTGTGGTTTTATAGTGACTGTGATTGTGGTGATGATGAGATGCAGGTGACAGTGATTAGAATTCAGGGGAGAGACAACGCTGTGATTGTCTGGATGCAGAGCCTGGCAGATCTGTGACAGTATCATAATATTTGTCTGACAGTTGTTATACTTTTAATGTTTGTTACCTGTTACCTGAAGCTTTTGAAGGTTTACATTAAATATAATGTTGAAGCACAATGACGAAGCTGTTCAGTAAATAAAAGCAAACAAGATCATGGTCAAGATCACTTGATCAGAAATTGTTAAGAGGGATAAGTACATCCTTTATCCTTTATAATATTTATTAACTATTTACAGTGTATTGGCATGTCTGTAACATTATATAGATTATTAATTCTTCATAATTTATTTTAAATATAGTTTTACGATTTAAAAATACAACTGAAAGTAATTTAAAACGTATTTGAAATTAATTCAATATGTAACCAAATGTAAATGTAAAAAAATACATTCGTTCTCTGTCACAAACAATACATTAGCAATATTTACCATTGCATTGCTTGTTATTCCAACTTCACTCCTCGTTCTAGCTGTTCTGGTTACCCAAATTATGTGGGAAACAGTTTCAATAACTCTCCAAAAGGCCATCGGATGGTTCCATATATTTAAATCTAGATTGGATGCAAGACATGTTTTGTGAAAACACATCACACAATGTAATAGCAATGCAGATTAGTCTCTTTTTAGCTTTTTTTGTGTTATTCTAGATTAGTTTGGAAGATACAGTAAGCAGTTAGTTTTAATTTCTTCTGTTGAAAAAAAAACTATCTGACTTAGACTAAAATTACATTAATTTATGCTAATGAAGAAAGAAAGTCATATGGGTTTACAAAGGCATAAAGATAAGTACATGATAGCTTTATATAGATTTTTATGTGAATCTTATATTAACTCATTAACACATTTTGTACAGACCCACAAAAAAAATAACCACAGCGACAAAAATCTCCATCATAATAGGCCTATATTGTGCTTGGTAGTAATATAGTAAAGTTTATAAGTGTCATTCTTGAAGTGTTGACTATAGAATCATAAGTGATGTTTAATTCAGGGGTGCGTTTCCCAAAGGCGTAGTTAGCCTACTATGGTCGCAAGTTCCGTCGTTACCAGCATAGTTCAACGATTCGGTGTTTCCCGAAAGCATAGTT
>JAUMHP010000073.1:19222487-19238843 GCA_032361065.1 Enteromius trimaculatus | reverse complement strand
GGTTTGGCGTAAAGTTGTGGTGTTTTTTTTTTTTTTTGTTGTTTTTTTTTAACGAGAGGCTTAATAACAGCCAGTTTGAAGGCTTTGGGGACATATCCTAATGACAATGATAAATTAATAATAGACAAAAGAGGATCTATGACTCTTTTATTAGTTTAGATGGAATAGGGTCTAACATACATGTTGTTGGTTTAGATTATTCTTACAGGTTTATACAATTCTTCCTCTCCTATGGTAGAGAATGAGTGGAATTTGTCCTCATCTGATACAATACTGTAGCTGGCAGCTGCACAGTCTCTATTTTAACTTGAATAGTAATAATCTTGCAAGTAAAATATTGCATTACTGCTGTGATCTTGTGGAAAGTCAGTACCTGTTGATGCTTTATTTTTTGATAATTTAGTCACTGTATTGAATAGATCCCAAGGGTTGTGGTTGTTTTCCTCTAATAGAGGCGAAAAGTAATCAGATCTAGCTCTTTTGAATGCTTTTCTGTAAGTTAGCATATTTTCCCGTCAAGCTAAACGAAACACTTCTAGCTTTTTGTTTCCCTCCAGCTACACTCCATTTTCCAGAATGCTCTCTTTAGGGTGCGAGTGTGCTCATTATAAAACAGTCAAACGGTTTTCTTTTATCTTTTTTAAGCGCAAAGAAGCCACTGTATCTAAAGTGCTAGAAAAGAGAGAGTGCATGGTTTCTGTTGCGTCATCAAGTTTTTCTGTTTTTCTAAGGAATTGAGATAAATCAGGAGGATTACTTACCCAGCAGTCTTTTTTTGGTAGAGGTGATGGTTCTTTCATACTTGTAACAAGGTGCAGAATTTGCAGGTTTATCTATACGGAGTTTACACAAGACTAGATAATGATGTGAGATTTCATCGCTTTGCTGCAGGATTTCAACACCATTAACATCAATTTCATGTCACAGTACTAAATCTAGAGTATGATTTTGACAAGGAGTAGGTCCTGATACATTCTGTCTAACCCCAACAGAGTTCAGAATGTCTAGAAATGCTGATCCTAACACATCTCTTTGTTATCAACATGGATAATGGATTTTGAATAACCAATAAATCAAGACTTCATCTGCCGCCAGTACTAACTCAGCAAATCAACAAACTCCCTGGTGGCCTGAATACAATAGCTAGTACAAACATCACAGGGGGATTTATAACCATCCCATGTTTCTCTAGATAACGTTACATGCAGCACCATAACTTCAAACGAGTTATACTTAAAGCCTGATAAATACTGAGAATATAAATAATATGCTAAAAAAATTTAGCCACACCACCTCCTTTTCCTTTTGGATGTGGCTCACTTTTATAGCTGTAATCTTGGGGTGTAGACTCATTTAAAGTAATGTATTCATCTGGTTTTTATCCAGTGTTACATCCCAGGTCTAGGGTCTAAGAGTAACATTAAAAAAAAGAAAATGGTCTTACACGGAAACCTTGAATCTTTCGTTTTTCATTTATTTTTTTCACTAATATGAAGCAAATAGACTTCAGGGTTGAGCCAGGCCAAAATAAACAAAAATCCACTAACTTTTCCCAACGAAAAAAAAAAGTTAAACAAAAATGCAGGGACTAAACTCACTCCCTGACTGTTTGAAAAAAAATGAGAAAACAAATTATACCAAATAAAAATGGCACCCAACCCCTACAGCTTCCGTGTGAAAAATAAAGAAAGTGTATTTACAATATTTACAAACAACTGGCAAAAAAAAAAACAATCAGCCAGTGTACGAAAAGAAAGAAAGAGAAAAAAAAACAAACCAAAAAAAGAGATATGACACTTGGTGGGAAAAAACAAACAAACTATACAACAGAAAATACTACGTGGGTAAGGTAACAATAACTATACAACAAATGTTCACAACAGTTGTCTTTACAGCAAGTTTTGTTTTCCTCTATAACACTACTGCCAAACAGCAACACCAACAACAGCCCACACCCAGCTCTTGCGATGCCTCATTTTTAAAACACGCGTGGATCCACCTTCAGCCAATCACGGAGCACGTATCAGCACGTTCGGTTAGGGGCGTGGCCATCTGAGAGCATGATAGAGAGAGAGAGGGACAGAATACATGCACAAGCATAGCATATACATCTCAACGTAACACCAGGTTTCAGTTAAACAGAGCAAATCTAGGTTATGATCATAAATCAAATCATTTACAAAAAGATATTACTGCACTTGAGTACACTTTGAGTATCTCACTATGTATAATGTTTTTTTTAGACAGCCTACCAATAATTATTCTTGTAGATTAAGTTTTGAATACTGACAAGTTGCAAATGTCACATTTAATTTTAATTCAATATTAAGAAGTTAACATTGTGGTATATAGTCTGCAACACAATTATTTGTATTTGCAAATATATATAAAAATTTAAAATATTGCCTATAAAGCCATAGAAGAACTGTTGTTCATCTCCTAACAAACATAGTACAGTATCAACTGTACTTTGTACTATCGACTCTGTTTATTACTTTACATGATAATGATGGTTTAAAAACAGCATCACACTGGGCAGGAATCCATCAGTCTACATGTTTTCGTCCAAAATCGATATCAGTTCAGCAAGGGCTGCGGAAGACTCATAATAACCACCCACATGAACACATCTTCCACAGACAGAGGGTTTTACCAAACGCTTTTAATAAAGGAAACTCCTATAATATTCCCCAGTGCCAAACGCAGCAGCTGTGACGTCTGCCTTTAGTAATAATAGTTCATGGCGTCATACCTACTTCTGTTTGCGACTCTCCCACAGGCCCTCATCACAAACGCCCCCTACCAGCATTCTCCAAAGGCCTGCCAAACAAGCCCTCGGATCTGTGCTGGGCAGTTTGGAATAAGATCTAGCAAAATTCTACATTCTGACTCACTCCAATCGCACCATCTCCAGTTATTCATAGAGATCAGAATGAGGAGCACGCAAACTGGCATAAACTTCCTGAGTGAGTCAGAAGAGCATGATGGGAATGCTGCTGCACGATTTTCCTCTTGTGATTTCTGACCTTTTAAGGTAAGCATACAGATATGTGAACATGACACCTATGGTGGTTTACTTAAGATAAATGTATTAATGATAAATCAATAATTGCAGAGGAAAGAATTCAGGTTGCTTCTGAAGCCAGTTCAGATGCTCAAAAAGATGATTCAGTGTCTTAACAGCACAGATTAAACTCCGTGAGAGAAGAAAATGGACATGGGAGAGGTCTATCAGAACAACTGAGCTGATTTTACTTGAATTTAGATGAAACAATACAGTGATTTCAGGGTCAATGAAGAGAGAAATAGAATGACAAACATAAAGAGTGCAAAGTGGTGTACATGTGTGGTTTAAAAAGAAAGAAAGGAAGATAAGTATAGCACGTTTCTTTTGGCCAGTAAAATAAAGGTAATTTCTGAAATCACCCATATGGTTATTTAAAACTCACATAATACTGCTATTTTTAAATTATGATTCATTTATCATTTTGGTGAGCAGACAAAGTTTCCATTTGAGCTCAAAAATATTTTCAAGCAATTAATGTGCAATAAAACTAGCAGACCTGACTTAATGGTCAACGAAGTTAACATCATTGAAACAGTTATTTTAAATTGAGATTTAAATATGTCATAGAGCACTGGTGAGCATTATATGACTTTCAAAACACAACGTGTTGTTGTGATGTTAAAGATTAAAAGAGTGTGACAGACATTATTTGATTGTCAATTTATTTTTATCAATAGTAGCAACTCAAACACTCCACACAAACCTTACAGAACTTCTTGTTTACAGAAAACTTCAGTGGTAGCTACATAGCCACTGATTTGAGGGGATCGATGCTCCACACTCTGGACACACACTGCTCCATGTGCCAGTGCTTACAATGGGTCCATTAGAGAGTGTGCTGTCGGACACTGCTGTTTCTGCCAGTCAGCCCACAAACACGGCCATAAAACGTGCCACATTATTGACTCAAATGCTTCCAGACGTATATATACACACGCACACACAATTTGAAACTTTCTACTCTAGCAAAACTGATCAGATTTCATAGGAGTGATCTGTACAGATCTCAGTCCAAAATGTTAGTGTAGCTGAAGGAGGACTACAACTCATAGTAGGGATGGGTCAAGATGATTGATAATCCATTGGTTATCCAACATGTGTGACTAGCCTAGTGCATGGAGAGAGAAAAAAAATAAAATAAAAAGGGCAAAAAGAGTTCAATGTTTGTTAAATAACTCGCTTATAAATCGCTTAGGGCTGATGCAGTAATTATTTGATAATTGAGAAAAGTCTAAAAATAACAGCAAACATCTGTTGCCCTTAAAAGACTGTGTAAGATAAATGCAATGGAACATGTTTAGTTTAAGATTTTTTTTTTTTTTTTTTTTAGATAATGGCTTGCTCAGCATAAAATAAAGAAAAACAGAAAGAGAGATAACAAGAGCTGTGTGGTTAAAAAAAAAGAGCTCTGAAAACGTATCTGTTCATGTATGCCATGATTCTCTCCAGCATTAATACAGAGTTTTCCTCTGTGAAAAGACTGAGAACGATTTTATTGATCAGAAGGAAAAACATGTACTACAGTTTTAATTATTTATCAGTTATTTTAAGGAGATGAATGCAGAGGCAGAGAGAGATTTTAGCATGCTAACACTAACTGTTGGACTGTCAGCAAATTTGAGTGCATAAATGAATCCTCTCAGGAGCACAGTCACAATAGTTATCAAAGCAATCTGTAATAAACTCAACACCTAAAAAAATAACTAAAAATGTATATTTATAACATTCAGAATGTACATATAGATAACCTGCTACCTATGACAATTGTTTTTAAAGCTGAAATACAATATGAAACGTTTACACAATATGTATATTCTGTATTTATGTATAAATATACAAACTATTTAAACTTACTGACGAGATTTAGTTAAAAAAAAAAAATAAAAAATAATAATAATAATAATAATAATAATAATAATAATAATAATAGGCTAAATGCAATCAAAATATATCTTTCAATTCAATATGAGGTTCTATGGAACCTAAAATGATTCACACTGTAAACATTTGGACATCTCTAATTTTGTTTAATATTGCGTTTTAGATGCCAATCGTGAAATTTTATATATTAGAAGTTTACCAACTAGACAAGAACCACCAGCTTTACTCAGAACAAATCAGCTGGCCTTGGACCAGCATGAACCTGGTTTCAAAAAAAAAAAAAAAGTAGTGGCACTTTCAGGTCTCATGATTTCCCTCACCAGGGACCCACAGTGTCCTGACCCGGCCTGACATACTGCCCTTACTACCGCGTCAGAAAGTGCTACTGCAATGCCTCACGGGTCTGAAGGGGCCAAACCTGGGCACGACATACACTCTATTAGCATACTATTATCTATTCAGAGCAGGAAGTGTGGGCAGGCCAGCAATTAAGCTACGATACGAGAGAACTTCAGCCACAGTGTGTGATCTGACCTAATCTCTGGTTTCGTTTGCAGGGCGTCCTCCAGACTCAATGATTTACAACGAGGAGCTGGTAATGAGGAGCTGGACCATGTAATCAGAGCTCTTGAGGGACATGAGAGAAATACAAATGCAATTTTCAAATCCACATGGGTCGACGGTGGCAGATGCCACACAGCCTAGTCATTTACTGAAGCCACACTGTGCTGCAGTTACACCTTGATGATCTCATCTGATTAACAGAGATGAAAATCGATACAGGCGGAGAAGAAAACTTTAGACTAGCTTAACTTTAAACTAGTTACTCAGACTGACTTTAGAGCAAGTCATCCTAGGAGTAAGAAACATGGGAAATGCTGTAATACAAAGTTCCAAGATTGATCACTACTCTGGCTTACTCCTCTGAGCAAAGAAATTGCAAAGATGTTTAAATATACAATGCATTTCTAAAACAATAACCAACAAGGATAGCCTAGCAACTGCACACACCAAAAATAAAATAAAATCTCTATTTAAGGGTATATAAATAAAATATCTTAGAGATGAGCAAATTAATAGAAACATGTTTTAATGTTTTATTAGCTTCACACTTTTACAATTTCCTAATATTTTCAGTTTTCTAGGAGTGTGGGAACATTTTGCTCATTAGCCCAGCAGAATGAGATAACATTCTTAAAATAGTCTAATAATTACAGCGCTGCTTATCAAGTAAATGATGACCGAGAATCAAGTGACGCACGTTAGTGAAACAAACGCTACATCTATGAACGCGGCGTCGCGTAAAAACGCCATGCGCTTTACGCGGTCCGCAACTTTGGACCAAGTATATAAAAACCGAACCAAAGCTTAGAAATCAGCAATACTGAAACGCAGCACGTAAACAAACTTCCTCACAAATCCGCCATTTAAGATGCAGAAACAATGACGCAACAGCCAAAACGCCTCCACGAGCTCGGAAACGAAGACGCTTTCCAGGCATAAAGACACAGTTCTTACCCTGCCAGATGGCGATTCCCTGTCTCTTCTTCCAGGAGACGTATTTTGGGTTTTCGCGGTTTACTACCGGTGTCTCATCCACCTCTTGCGCGCGGTGAGCTCTGCGCGTCCAACTTCAAACCTCGCGAGGTTTGGAGATGCCTGGATAATAGATGGGACAGACCTTTATTTACATGCATTTAAAGGGTTCAGTGGGCTGTTTCCGAAGCAGTTCACAAATAGGGAACAGAATAGCATGAATAATTGCATAAATCAAAATCAATCAAAGAGGCCACTTGCCATTATGAATTTCCATTTTAAACTAATAACACGAGGATACTGTCAGTCTAATCAATCATGTAAGGAGGCTATCACACTAATAGGAGTTTGCTTGCTTAGTTCCTGTTTGTTTGCATGTGCCGCAGTGCTGCAGTATTTTAGTTAAAAGCTATGGTTTCAGCTGAATTTGTTTATGCTTGGGACACAAATCTGAGTCACTGGCTAGTGGGTAACTGTGTTGTTCCTCACTGTCGCCCGGAGTGAATAGCTTAGTTTTTCCTGCCATACTTCAGGCTTAATCTTCATCTAAATCATTTACATGATTTGACTATGTGTGGTATGTATGCCTTTGGTCTGGATTAATTAGTGTTGACATTTTCGATGTGATATTATTTGATGTAATATTCAGTGACGTGATGAACCTATCAAATGAGGCAAAGCCTTGTCTACAATGCATTTTTTAAACAAGATAATCAACAAGAAACCATATTATAATATTTTCATGTATATAATCCGACTTTTAAAGTTTATGCATTTTTTTTAAATTGCGTTATTCTACTAGTTTAGCATTTTTATTAATAGAAGCAGTCTTTTTTAAGACCATTAGCAAATCAATAACAAATTCACTGTAAACACTGCAGGTGTGAAATGGGTCGCAGATGCTGCAGTGTAACTTTCATTTAACTGACCTGAGAGGTCGCTGAAAAGTGGCTCATTGGCAGATCATCATTTCAAGTTCAGTTCAGTTCGGTCGTGAGTTGACCTGATCTTGTCAGAGTGGGTGAGTGTTTGATTCTAAAATTAATCCATCTATTTCCACCAGTTTGACCTCTCAGATTTATCTCCCCGTGAATCATTATCAGTTTGCGTTGCTTTAGTTAAATGAGTGTTGCTTTGAATACTTCTGGCTTTACTATTATAGTGTCAATTATTATTATTATTATTTTGCACAAAAGTTTTTGTTATTAAAATGCAGGGCTCAAATTACCCAGAGGATTTTCTTCATCTGTTCTTCATTTAACCAAAAGCACTTTTGTTTGCTTTCTGTGCTTCCTGTATGTTAGCTAGTGTACAGATGAGATAACGTTCTAATTTCCCATAACATTCATACCAGAGACTAATATGAAACAATATGATGTGATGTTGTGGGTTTATTTCTACCTGGCAGTTCATTTTCATGCGTAAATGACTGAGACACACACACTACAAAGATCAAACTGGAAGTAATTTTGCTAGTTTTCTTTAATAGCAGCAGCTTCCCACCGCATTACGTTCATTTCCCGTTTATTCGATCTGTTCAGTCCCAGAGCGGGAATTTAGAAGTTCGTTCTTATATGATTTGTGAAATGAGTGGAACGTGCACTATATACACCAATTTCATGCTGATGTATTTTTTAATATTCTTAATGACAATGATTGACTTAAGCTATGTTATGATTTTCCCCAAAGCTGAAATAAAAACGTGCATAGCTCATCACTCCTAATGTTTTAACAAATCTAATAAGATGAAGTCACGTAGAGACAGTTTCTGTTGTTTTAAGCTGTTTGTTTTTCTCATCTGCAGAACTATTGTTGTAAATAGAGTAGCATTGAATGGCAAGTGTATGGGCGATGTCTTTATCTGACAATTGCTTGTTCATTCAAAGTCTCACTGATGACAATTAGGAAAACTATTGACGTTGGTAGTTTTCAGCATTTAAAAAACAGAAATGATTTTCATCCACACATCTGCAACGTTGATGAGAACAGCAGCTGCTGACATGCAGTCACCTGATCACTGAAGTATGTTTTTGCTGAAATAATCAAACAGATTTGACTTAGTGCAGTGCATACCCTGTGAAGATAAGCAAGGGTGTATATATGCAGCTGCTTGGGTGTTTTGGGTGGTTGGTTGCTTATCCAAAAATGTTTCATTATTCTGGTCACTAGTTATGTCAGATACTTCCAGAACTTTCTTCAGAGTCAGTCTCTGAGATTTTTAAAACCGTTTTATTGTTCCAGGTAAAAACTGTACATCTGATGGTTGAAAAATGGCACACTTCTTATTCATGTTCATTGTGCAAGATTAGTTACTGTATGTGCCAAAATGTAAAGGAAATCAGCACATCTGAGACATAGATGAGTTTGTTTCTTCATCAGAACAGATTACCAATCATTTAAAGTGCAAAAATAATCCATAAGTAATCCACACCATTTCAAATATTCCTTTAGTAGATAAAGTATATAGGAATTAAATATAGGTATTGATCGAGCCTCCAGTCTGGGTAGTGTCGCAAGTGGAAGAATCACAAGACAAGGATATGCGGTGAAAACTCTGGAGGGTGGATTTTATTTACATTGGTGAGAGAGGTGAGAAGGTAATCAGTGCTCCGGTGCTTGCTGTGCTCGGTGGGTCCTCTTGGTGCAGGTGAATAAAGTCTTCCTGTGGGGTGAGGGTGGTCGTTCACAGGCTGATGTCTGGGAATAGATGGAGAGGAAACGTTAGCGTATGCTCTCATGGATAAAGGTCTGAACCTCTGTCGCTGCACATGTGGCTTATGTTGCCATGCCTGGTAAGCTTCAGGTGTGACCGATCGGCCGGTGACGAGGCCGAGCTCCTGTGCAATGGTTTTGGGTTTGCGGAGAGGATCTGCGTCGGGATACCGGGTGGCATAATTGACTATGAAAAGGATGTGCTCATGTCCACAGGCAGCGGCCCCATAAGGTCCATCCTGATGCACACGAAGGGCACCTCGATGATGATTCCGCTGGAAGCTATTCACAGTAGCATAAGTAATAATCAGGGATTAAAGTTCTCCGTCGCTACAATGGATTTCCGTTAATTGTAGTAAGTCAGCGACGGATTTCCGTCAATTACACTTCGGGCTTGGTTTAGTGAAACTGGGGAGAATGGCAAGCCAAAAAAACAACCAGGTACGTGTCTTTGCACAGTATGCCACAGGAAACTTCAATAAGGTAATGGCAAAAAAGTGCTAGCTTACCATCAGTCAGAAGCTAGTCACAATGCTGCCGTTCATGCTCTACAGTACACATGCTCCCTGTCTGGTGCAACAAGTACCACAACGGAGACACTTTCACAAATATGTTTGGATAATTATGTAATTTTGGGCATCGGGGAGCCACTGTCAATTAGGTTAAGTATTGAAATTGCGTTTGAATTCGCGCTTGTGTTTTACTTTCACTTTGTGATCGCGGAAACATCGGGCGCACGCGCCTGGACCGAAGTTAACTAGTATGTTGTGTTTGTTTAAACAGTTAATAAACTAATGAAGAGTAGTGAAGTTATACTCTCAGGTTATTGTGCTGTGGGATCTGTTTCCCATACATTTATTTATTTTTAGCGACCTGCCACCCTATCAAAATTTTACATAAACAGAAAAATCTAAACATGAATACACATATTATATATAGGCTAAATATAGGCTAGTTATTTAAAAAAAAAACAAAAAAAAGATTAACTCAGAGCAGTGTAAGCACACGACACGCGTTGTCGGTATTGACACAGGTTGTTGGTATACTGTTGGAAAATTCAAAACGATTCACAAAACGTTGTTTGGTGTTTTTTTTCAAATATTACAAATAGCTTTTAAAATATGCAAACTGGTAATATTAAAGCGGTTTAATCTCCCCGTAAAACCCTATTGGTCTCTTGTGTTTGAAGGAATATGGCTTGGCCTGAAAAAAGTTCAGTCAGAAGATTTTTTTTTCGCTTTAATCCCTGAATAATAAGTGATGTTTGCAACTTTTTACTATTATCTTACAACTATTTATGTTACATATGTAAATATATGTATGAAATAAATAGCTGTGAGTTCTCTCTTATATGCAAATCTTAATGGTGTAAATGTAGAATATAGGGCTGCAACAACTAATCGATAAAATCGATAATTATCGATAATGAAATTCGTTGTCAACGAATGCCGTTATCGATTAGTTGGGCTGCTCACGTTACTAAGGAGCGCGATCAAAAGATGCACAAATATACACAGATACACAGCCACTCGCGCAATGGAGGTTACAGAAGCCTCTGCAGGAAAAAGCGTGCGCCCCAACTCCTCCAAGGTATGGGAGCAATTTACATTAAACGCCTCCAAGATGACGGTAACCTGTATGCAATGCAAGACCAAGCTTTCATAGCATGGCAGTGCCACAGTCATGCTCGAACACTTAAAAAGTTAAATCGGTTGCTACTCACTAACGCCGGATTCACACTGCACGGATAAGCAGGGCATAAGCGGTGCGTATGCAGAGCAGGAGTAGCGCGCGCCGATTGTGCTTTCATACTGGCAGCGTTTGTCGTGCGCAGCTGAACCACGGCTTGAACTGCAGTAGGCTATAGACAAGCATCTTAATTCTGACGTAGTTTCCAGCGTTCTTTCACTGTGTGCCATGTGTTTTGATTTAAGTCATTGACAGCATATTTTGTTATGCGACTGTTTATATTATAGTGAAATTAATGAATTTTATCCGATTAGTCGAAAAAAAGTATCGTCCCAACTAATCGATTATCAAAATAATCGTTATTTGCAGCCCTATTAGAATACAGGATTTAGAAGAAAAATTAGTTGTAGCTAAAATAAAAGAATTTACCTAAATAAGTGTATTGTAATGTATTAATATACTTATTGCATTTGTCTATGAATCATATAGCTGTTTATAAAATATATACATTTAATGAAATGACTATTATTTGTGAAAACTGGGCAGATTCCGTTGCTTAATCCAGTGTTATTGGTTAGTTTTTGTTGCCAAATCTGTCAAAATTAAGCATATTGTGTGTGTTCTAAGTTTGACAAAATTGGGTTGAATTTGTAACATGCTTTATTTTACATTCAGCGCCCCCATAACCCCACATATTTGTGCGTGTATGTTTATAATGTGCTGATGAGGGTTTCTGAGGACTGCTGTTCTCAGTCATACTGAGATCAAGCTGTGTAAAAGAGAACTGAATGTCGTTTGATTAAAGCCTCCATTTAGGGGCACCCTCATCTTCTAATCGTGTCAAACCAGGGCTGGGACTCGAGGGAGTATTTCAGTCTGTCTAATTTTAGAGACTTTTTGTCCCAAGACATCTCATGTTATCTGTTTCATCTTGTTTATAAGAGCTACAAATGATGTTCTTTCAACTTTTCAGTTCTCAGCTATCAGAGCACGTGTTCAGGCAATGTGTGTGAAAGAGATAAAAGAAAAACAGACAACCTACATTGTGCGTGTGCAGGTACAGAACAGAACCTCTATAGAAAGTGTCAATCTGCAATCGGCCACATCATCAAAAAACTAGGTTAAGACCCAGAGCGTAATACTGTTGAGTCTCACAGGGGCTTCTAGCCCCTTGAAATACTACTAAAATGTCAATTCAGCATTGTAAGAATATTTTTTTCTCTGCTTAAGACCTGTGAAGGTCAACATGTCATGTCTCCATGGATCCAGCACAGAAGAGAAGAGGAACAAAATCGACATTGTTTTTTTTTTTTTTTTTTTTGCATTTTACATTTTACATTTTGCATACAAATGAGGACAATTGATGGCTGCATAGAGAATTTATTTTTTATTAGAATTATTTTTATTTATTTTTTTATGAAAAATTGTATTGTTATCAGGGAAAAAAAAAACTTTGCTTTAAACAAATAAATAAATAAAGGAATAAAACTAAATGAATTAAGGATTATTTTATTTGTTTATATTTAATAATAATAATAATAATAATAATGTTTTTTATTATTTAATCAAATTATTTAATTCTTTAACCAAAACTTTGTTCAAAAAAATTGAAATGGCTAATTATCTATAACAAGTTCACAAAAAGATTTAGTCTAAGATATGGTCAAGAGAGATTTACAAGGCTGTTCATTTTTGAGCAGCAAAACCGAATTAGGTAAAGGATACACAGCACAACACAAGAGTTAAAGCACAATGGCAAGCAAAAAAATTAAATCATTGTATACAGCAGGCTCGAGTTCACTGGGAAGAGCTGAGCCTGGAGAAATAAGAGCGCAATGCATTGTAATATCTTTTATAAATGTAAACTTAGATAGGAGCATATCTAGGGGCAAGATTCTTGTGGAAGATGGCCCAAGACATCTGCTGTTTTAGCTTTTTATAAATATTTAGCACATGTGAGATTAGTAACCAGAGGTGAAATGTGTTTTGCACTCTTTTTTTGAGGTTATGAGCTTCTGTGATGGTAAAAAAAATCCTCTGTAACATGCTAAATTATCCTGATCACTGTCGTTAAAGTAGTTAACAGGGAACTGCGGAGGAGTGCATCACACATTGCAGCCTGCAATCTTTGACAAGTTGCTAGTCAAAGGGCAAAGGCCCAGGGCATCAATTAGTCATATGTGCTACAAATGAGAGGGGGCATATTATAAGATTATAATATAGTTGTCTACATTGTCTACATTGCCCATCGCTTTTTTATGGGATTGTGATTCTGTGTTGCCCTTGGATATTCCTGTTTGCTGTTGTTTGGACTTTGCCTGTTTCGACCACGTTGTGTGTGTAAATAAAGCTAGCACTTGGATCTTAAACACCCTGTTACAATATCAATATAACACATCCTTGCTGAATAAAAAAAAAACATTTGAGTGTTAGAGTATGTTGTTTTAAATATGTTGTTATTTATAATAATAATAATAATAATAATAATAATAATTATTATTATTATTATTATTACTTTTTATTCATCACAGAATCCTAGAGCAAAGCAACACAGGTTAAAATAAATAAATGTTTCCAACATGTATAAAATAGCATATTAGAATGATTTGAATGAATGAAGGATAATAAAGCCTGGAGTAGTAATGATAAAAAAAAAAAGCATAAGTCAAAAGCATAAGTTATGAGCATAAGTCAAACTTAGCTCCACATTGAACAATGCTGTGCAACTTTACAGAGAATAAATCAATGAGGTCAAACATACTGTAACTACACTATAAGTTCTCTCAACAGTGTTACCTGCATGGCATAGAGGATATCTGTGTAAAGTTTTTCACGTAATGTTTTTTTATTGAAAGTATTCATCGTGCTCTCCATTTAAAATAGCAGAGGAACTGCTGAAGATGCAATTTCAAGAACAACTTATGTGACGTGCTCCACCTTTCTTCAGCACGCACACAATGAGATTCTCATGTGAATAGCACACCACAATGGTGAAGAGAACACGCTTGTATTAATCCCGAAAGTGGGTCGCAGCCTATTTTCCTTTAACACATTCCTCAGAACGTCTTGAGTTAGGAAAATGAATTTAAGCATTGCTATGTGGCTTTGTTGTGCCTTGACTAATTCCTTTTCAGCTCACAAAGACATCCTCTTAAGATGTTCTTACATTATGGTGCAGCTTAGAACTTCTTTTTAGCTGGAAATACTGTCGAAACATCTTTTTTAAGAAGAATAAGCATTATTTATTTGCCAATCTCAAGCATGACTTATGACCTTTGTGCACTTTTACTTCTCAGAAAGACAGCTGGAAAAATTGGCTAAAATGTGCAGTAAGTCTGTGAAATCCCATTTAAAAGTCAATAGAAATGAAATTGTAAGATCTCGCAGTGTTTTTTTCTGTTACGCAGGCATGCACACACACAATCACTGGACTGTATCGCTGCTCTGGGTCTGAGCAGTATTGATTGAACTACCTTATGCAATGTGCTTTGGAAACGAGAGAGCTTTGCCTGCACTGCGTTGTTTTAGCAGAGTTTTCTGGTTTGCATGTAATGGGTGAATCAATGAAACATCACACGCTTTCTCATCCTCCATCTCTGATGCAACACTTACTATGTTATAGTCGCTTTAAGGCAAGTTCACTCAGTTCACTCGCCAGCCATCTTGGCAACACCCCCGGACAGCTATTTTCTATCCTGTGTATGAGTGCAGCTCCTGACTTTGATTCCGGAAAGATCTGTATCTTCCCTTTTTTTGTGCATTTCAATAACATAAAACTTATGTTTACTATAGTGCTGTAAAATCCAGCTTTACTTGATAGCTATTTTGAAACATAGCAGCTGGTCTATAGCATGTCCAGGCTTGTCAGTTGTTGGTTCTAGCTGGACTTTATCTGGTAAGACAGTTTGTACCATCACCAATCCTGCTAACTGCTGCCCATATCAGTTTTTAAGCTAGATGTTGTATGGAGACTGTATTTGCTTTTTTTTCTTTTCCCCCCAGACATTCAAAACAAATGGCAAAAAAGGCAAAACCTAGACACTTAGGCATTTGTTACAACCCTATAGTTGTCCTGTTTTTTTTTATTCATAATTTATTCTGCTGTGTTTTGTGTCTGTGTTTCTGCTTTCCATAGAGAAAGCCACCCAATTGGCTCCTGCAAGCTGATTACTGCCGTCCTCTGATTGGTTTACAGAACTTTAAAAGTCACAACATCACTCCCTCAGCTGCAGTTTGCAGTTTTGTGAACTGAGCGGTTGGTTTTTGTAGAGTGCATAGTTTGTGTACGTAATCCAATCCAGGCAAACCACAACACAATGTCTAACTTAAAGGGTTATTTCACCCTAAAGAAAAATGTGCTTGTTTTACTCACCATAGGTGTATTACTAAAAATAAAAAATTGTCCTGGCACTTCCAAGTTTGCTGTGGGCTGGTGTTTCTGTTGAACAGTCAACAAGATGTGAAATGAAGCGTGCCTGCTTCACATGGCTCCAGGGTGTGAATAAGGCATTTTTGTAAGAAAAATATTTCAAACGTAAGATTAAATGAAACTTCATGACTACTACTATACTGACTATACTCTAAATGACGGGAAAAAAGGACAACAGGAACTAAATAAAGTTCTGAACAAAGGACGACCAGAACTAAAGTCTGTTACAGCTATGTTATGACCCTCCCATACTTCCTGTGACGCTACATTCAATTTCGCGACCAAAGTCAGTCTGGCAAAGCTGCCGTTTTAGAGCATTTCTGTTCCCAAAAAAGTGGGAACCAATGAGAAACGATCTCGGCACGACTGAGGTGGGTGTAATGTGATGACGCAGCAGTCCTGCGTCTGAGAACCGTTTCAAACATGGCGTGTACCGAGCAGCAACAATAGTTTGACTCTGCTTTTGCAGCTATTTTGAGAAATTTTCAGGACAGCTTTTCTTTGAAAATGGAACAGAAGTAATTAAAATAAGTAAAAACATTTTCCTACTGCTTTAATGAAGGTTACGGTGGCTTCAGGTTCCGCCGCTACGCATATTTCATCGGAATGAGTGGTCTGATTGGTTGTAGATTCATCCAGAAGTATACAGAGGCATCTGATGGATGCCGGTTAAGCCCGCCTCCCAGAAGGCGGGTAGTAAGGTAGCTTGGCCAAACTAAGCTTGTATGAGCTTTATAGTCACCGAAGCCAGGCTATCATACCACATGATTTGTAAATAAATTAGTTTTAATGTTTGCATCACATTTTCTGATATATTAAACTTGCTCGGTAGCACACCTGGTACAGTACTGAAATTATGATGTGAAGCACTCATGTACGAATCCAGAGGAACCGAATAACAAATCATGCAAAAACAGACTCAAAGACTTGTATAAGCAGTGATGGGCAGTGGCGTCGTGATGCTACTAGTTTAACTACATTTCTCAGTAGCGTGTTGGTAGCGTTGCTATTTTCACAACCAAATAGCTTTTCAGTAGCGAAG
>JAUMHP010000073.1:19196624-19208575 GCA_032361065.1 Enteromius trimaculatus | reverse complement strand
TTCCGCGTTTGAGTATTCCGCTACGCAACAAGGGGACGCGTTCAGACCATTCATCTCTCGTCTAGCCTCCGTGACAACATTAAATCACCCAAAGTTTTTCATTTCAATTTTCATTATATATAAATCATATTACACAAATTAGAATTTTGTGTAAAATATACTCAAGTCGAAGGAAGAACTGCTAAATCTCAATCATACTAAATGTACACTTAATTTTCTTCATAAAATGTAATTTATTCTTTTTTTTTCTTTGCTGCTGGGGTGAATTATGGCCATTTTTGAGAGACTGACCTTTATGCTGTTTACATGACCGCACGCCCATGTGGCACACATGTACAGAGCGATTACTGCAGCATGACGGCTGTAATTTCCATTTTTCTATTCCACCATTCCACTGCGCTGCTCACTTCCGAGAGAAAGAGCATTTTGAGTAGATGAAGCAGGTCTTTTAAATGGCCTACACACTATGATGCAATAAAGATTGAACAGTGTGTGACTGCGGTGAGTACAGTATGGCAAGGTTAAATCACCCATGTATCTATTTCCATTTGTCTTTCCGCTCTGTCAAGGTTAAAGCTATTTTCCAAAAATATTGCTCGTGGCCTTTGAGATATTCACTTAGAATATTTTTTATACCAAATTCTCTTTTTTTTTTCCCACTTGCATTCGTCATCGCTCTCAACACACTGTGCTCATCTTCCTTGACCACTTGCTTTACACGCTGAACTTTTCTGGAATAAGTTGCTGATGAGAACGTCCTTGGTTAAGATATTCTCTATTGTGAAGTCACTTGTGATTGATTTCCTTTCATTGTCAATGCAGTACGTGTCCTGCACTGTCTTTGTTCGGCCACATCTCTACTCAGTTGACGCGTCACTGACCAAACAAACAAGCTTTATTATAGTCGTGCATTAGCACACTAGGGCTCAGATTTTAAACTACATCCATGAGGGAAGGGCATTTAAAATCATTTGCTGTCATTGTACTCATATAAAACTCAGTACATTCCAATATTGCCATTTAAAAGAGTAAAAGTAAACTAGCTATCGGTTACCTATATAGGTTTCTAATGTTTTTTGTCTATTTAGAAAACTTTCAGGACCTTGGACAGCTCATCTGTAAAACACAAGCCCATAGTTTTCTTGGTTTGTCTGTTAACAGAAAAAAAACAATAGTAAAATGAATACCTATAGAAGCTATCAAATGAAAAGAAATACACAATAGAAAATAAAATCAATATGTTGGCATTTAAAGCATGCTCAAAATATTGGAATGTAAGAAAAAAACATGTATTGAGAAGACGATTAAACAGCCTAAAATATAAATTGAGTGACAAAATAGAATATAAAGAGTGTCAATTTATTTATCTATCATGTGTCACACACCACGTATGGAACTATTTAAAGAGAAACCTTAAAAAAGTAAAATAATATAAATAATCACATTATAGAGAAATCATGAAGGTCATACATTGCGATTGTGAAATAATCGGACCAATGGATAATGTGTTGAGAAGATCTTGAGATATAAACTAATTCTAAGAAGGCCCAAATTGTGAGATATAAACAGGATTGTGTGATATAAACACTGAAAGAAAAACTAATTACATAAAATGCTGTTTATATATAAATATATTAACTTTTTTCTTCTAATAATTGCACAGTTTGATTCAGGTTGTGAGATACCTGCCAATCTTCATTAGCGCCATTTCGGACGCTGAAGACATTTTCCTTTTGATTTAATTATTTGGCTAGTTAGGTTTAGAGGGACACTCGATAACTGGAGGCTGTTTGTTTTGTTATTTTCTTTGATTTAGCACCGCCCATGTCCTTTCTTCCCGTTTCCCATTGTCTTGCGTAGTTGTTCATGTAAATACTGTAAAAAAAATCAAAAATCAAACCTTTATTTACTTTTTGCGCACTAAATAAATACTCAGTTTAATTAAATGTTAGAGCCCAACACCCCTAGATCAACGTGGGGTCGTAACGTTAATCATTTGGTGCAATGCACTTATTATTAATGTTTTTACTTTGTACTTGTATTTTAAAAATACCTATATGTAATTACATCTGTAATTAATTTCTGTAATTATTGTTGACCCATCCCTTATACCTTAACCCATCCTTAAATCTACCCATACACTAAATTTGTCCCTAATCCACCTCAATAGCATCAAAAGTGTTTTTTAAATAAAATATGACCATGATAAGTGCATTGTACTTATCTTTTGATGTAAGTACATAGCTTTTAAGGCCACCTAATTTAGTAATAAGTGGGTCCAAATATTATAAAAATTCGTATTTAAATCTGTGTACAAAAACAAGCTAGGGAACATTTTAGAGTGAGATAAATTAGGTTTTGCTAAATAAAGCAAAGTCATAGTTAAAAAATGAAAAATAAACACAAACATATACATACACATAAACCCACCTTAAATACAAACATTATATTTCTAAAAGCTTGACACATATGTTTTGAACTAGATTCCTCCTTTTGCTAATCTTATGCTTATATTTCACTGACTCAGACAGCTCTACTACAGACTGTTCAGTGTCTGCTAGGTATTATTGCAACAGATGCCTTTCCATTTAAAGTCCGCAGTGCCCACGCACCTTCAGCTGAAATAAAGTGAAGATCACAACAGAGCTTGAATTTGGATGGGGAAACACAAAGAGACACTTTATAGAGCTTTTTTTAAGCCTACATGAGCATGGTGCCTTATTTTGGGCATGCCGATATTCAATCGTCCAATTCTTCTGAGGACGAGTGGCACATTCCACTTCCTACAAACCGTCTGAAGCATATGGCTCTAAGATAACGTGCGGAATTGTTTCTAATTAGCATGATGCTAAGCCTTATGATTGGTTCTCATCACGAGATTGTGCGGCAGATTGAGTTCAGAACAGAACGTAATGGGGATACAGTAGCTCCCTCTTCAAGTCGGTTCCCGAGCAATCATAGCCTAAATTTGCTTTGATGGAGTTTAGACTGTAATTAAATCGCTAATCATAATTGTTTCCTGGTTCTCTTGCCCTGTTTCGTGGATCTTAGGATATTTATGGGATCATTGTAATTGCCAAACACATGCTGCCACTCGAGGAACAGAAAATTAGCCAATTTTGGTGGGCCGGGGTTGTTTTTTTTCCTCCTTGTTTGCCTCTGATTAGCTGCCGGCTCAAACTGCCCCGTAGATTCATGACAAAATAGACGAAGAGAGGGGTGTTTTCTCCACCAACCGAGCCAGGTATCGGCTTCGTTCGCTCTGTCTCACTCAACAGCTCATTTGCATCTTAATTGGGAATTATAAAAAGACTCACAATATAAGGAAAATGCATGGCAAAATTTCGCAATGCACCTGGAGCTGTTTTATTTAAAGGACGGTTAGAGCATCTACCAGGAGTTGAACTAAATAAATGAATGAAACAAAAGCATTCATCACCCGCTAAAGGTCAAAGTCAAGCAAAGTCACTTCCATTAGCACGCTGACCAGCAAGTCCAGACAAATGCGACACTGGAAAAAAAGTATTAACCTCACCGGCGGCCTTGCTGCTTTGAGAAACATGTGTAATCATGTAGTCAATTCGGGCTCACAAACAAGCGAATTAACGTGGACTTGCAAATAAGTTTGGAGCGTGTACATGAATAGGTTTGTGTTATCTGTCAGGTGTACGCTTGGGTGTCTTTGCGAGATAGAGTGTGGGCTTCCACCTGTTTTAATTTCAACTTAAGCAGATTACAGCCTGTTTATACATGCTGAGGGGTGTTCATTAACAATGGCTGGCTTAGAGCTTGTAACTGAGCCGCTGTCGCTATCAAACCATATGTAAAATAACTAAGCAGAGCAGTTCAACTAATCAAGCTGATGAGCGTAAAGTGCTATTATTGAAGAATAACTAGTAGAGGAAAGGAGGGGAATGCTGGGTAGAAAATGATAATGCTGTTGATTTGCATATTACGGAGAAGGCTGCAACTGCTCTTAAAAACAAAAAAGACATAGCATGAAACATTATTTCACATGTGTATGAAGTATTGCTGAAAAGTTGGTGCTCAGTATGATTTTTTTCTTTTTTTATTTAAATAAATATTAAATAAAATATTTATTTTGAGCAAGGATTGATTCAATTAATCAAAAGTAACAGTAAAGACATGTTTATTGTTGCAAAAGATTTTGTTTTTTTTTAGAAGTAGAATAAATTACATTTAAATGTATAAAACATATATGTTAAATTATAGTAACATTACTGGTTTTGATGCATTTTTAATAAAATAAAAGGCATCCTTGGAAAACAGAAGTAAATTCACTCAAACGCAATAAAAGTAAAAGTACATTCAAAAAGAAAACAGTTTTCGGTAACACTTATTCACTGTTAACTGCAACTTTTCCCTCAATAAATTCTTAATTTGCTGCTTATGTTACAGAACTAAGTTTATTTTGCCTCAAAGAGGTCACGTGATTTTGCTAAAAAGAACATTATTTTGTGGATTTGGTGTAATGCAATATGTTTATGTGGTTCAAGTTGCAAAAAAACACATTTATTTTCCACTTGCTGTACATTTTTGTTTCTCCTCTAAGCCCTGCCTCCTGAAGTGGGTTGATTTGTACAAAGCTCATCGCTCATCGCTATTCAGTACACTGTGTACAAGTCATAACTTTTATAAAGAATATCTCTTTGGTTTTGAGACTTTAGTCTTTGAAACTTTAGAGATCTTCTTTATGCACTAAAAGCGTGTAGCACTCTACGGATAAAGAAAATTGTTTAAACCGCAGATAAATAAACAATATTTTACTCAGAGATTGACATTCTTGTCTTTTCTAAAAATGTTAATTCATTGACTTTTCTTTTCCAATCAGTAATGGAGTGGCTCATAAAAAGGCAGCTCCTGATGTAAATGATAGTGAACAAAAAAATCCCTTTTAATTCTCTATGTTCCATTATTACACCTGATTTTGACTTACACATGGTTTTCCAAAATTATCTATAAGTTTCAAAATCGAATGAGAGTCACTTAGCATCTAGCGTGCATCTTAACCCGGCCGTGAGGTACTCCTGCTCAAACACACACTGCTGTCGCTAACCATGAGAGACAGACAGAAGCTAGCAGCCAGAAGGTGCTAAAGGAGACAGTCAAATGTACAGAGACTCATTAGGAGAAGGTGCTGGAGGGGCAGCAGAGACCGACCACTACTCTTTGCGTGCCTTTAAGAGTACAAATCCTTTGCTTGTGCCAAATTAACCATGAGATGTATTATTGTGTCAGCCCTTAACCCGGCCGATTGCTGATCCTAATTTACAGTCCAGGGAATTAAAGAAGGTGACCCGTTCACCCCTGCAGTGTCAGTCTCACTAATGGTGGCCGACATCCACCTCTAAACCGGACATCCGCTCTGGCGCAAGGAGATGGAGAGGGGGGCATAGAAACATGATAATTTCCACTGTCACTAAGTGAAGTCAACAAGAAAATTTGCACATCCGCTAGCAAAGACACACCTTAAACTGTTGAATAAAAATATTCTCAAAAGTAAATTCAAAGGTTTGAGGTTCAGTGAAGTTTTTTTAAAAACATGCATTCTAATCATAAATGCACTATTTTACCTTATGCCTATGTGTGTCCTTTGTGTTTCAGTATGACATTGTTAGCTTAGCACCTGTTAACATCCTGATATACCTGAAGCACAAATTGGTTTCAGTGTGCTGAAGGAGCCGAGTCTCTCGACAGTGTGTCTCGTGAGACGCCAACGTCTCCTCCTTCAATCCCCACAGGGTGCGCAGCAGAAGATCCCGCTGTTCCCGAGGATCTAAAGACCTCTGTGGGGTTTTTGGAAATATCTCCAGCTCCTCACAGAGAACTCAAAGAGAATCCGGACCCACTGATGTGAGCTGTCACCTCCTACTGCCACTGTAATCCTCCCTCTCTGCTATCTCTGCTTTACTCAGAAAAATTAACCAAACCCCCTCACTGCAATGTGTTAACAAGCGACTGATGGTTGGTGTTACATTTAAAAGGCGTGTATCTGGAGGAATCAAATTATCTTTGATCTTTGAGATAAAAGACTTGACACACCATGAAAACATACTGTAACTCATACTGTAACTTCCAAACCCAAACTTCCTTCCTAGTGAGATTACAGCATTTACTGAGACTAAAGCAAACGAAAATTACTAGTTTTGCCTGCTGTTATTTTGCCTGCGGTGTTATTTTTGTAAAATTTAATTAAATTATAACTGCAGGAAAACTTAAATTTAAAATAAATTAAGTTAATTAACAAATTAATTTGTATATGTGTATATATATAAATAAAACATGTTTTTTTTCTATATTCAATATATTCATATATAATATAAGTTATAGAAATATATTGATTTTGTGAAATTGTATTATATTTAGCACATTTTTATAACTTGAAAGCAAATTGATTACATATTAAAGTATTGAATCCTGTACTACCCATGTTGATTAGATCATAACAATACTTAACTGTGCTTGTAACATGTAATGTCATAGTATGCTCACTTGTAATGGTAATGTTCACATCCATGTTTTCCCCTTCTTTCCTTATTTCTTTCGTTTCCTCATTTTGGACATGTAATGATCACTGTTCATTAGTTTGTTAAAGCAGCAAAGCTTATCTTTTCAGTACCATGAACTGTGTGACCTTGACTGCCCCACCGAAAATCCACCATTGACATGAGTGGCATGTTAAACAAGTAAGAGGCTTAGCAAACGCTGGCCCGATGGCAATTCTGTATGTGTTATTGAATCTGTTCTGAATCAGAACATGAAATCACTGCGCAGTGACAGCAATCTCACTGGCAGCCGTCTGTCAGACTTCATTGCTGTCTGAATATCTCACGCTTACTGGGCTTACGTAACATTCAGATTTTCTATCCTACTTCCTGTCAGAGTTGAGCAAACTAAAAGTGGGTCTAAAATTTTTAACTGATAACTCAATTTGAATTTTATTGTATACCGCTTCTATCTAAAAGTGTTTTTCTGCAAAATATAAGATTGCAAAACATGAAGCCATGCAGCAGCAAAAAACATTCAAAAGAAAATTAAATTAAACAGAACAAACCATGGAAATTTGTAGCATCATATTCGAAACAGCACAAGCACAAATAAGATTTAAAGCTTGACAGCCTCCAGTCAATACTGACATTCTGATATCTCTTTTTGTGCACTAAAGAACAAAGAATGTCATTTCAAGGAGTTAAAAAAGAGACGAGTTTGTTTCTTCACCAGATTTGGAGAAATATAGCATTGCCTCACTTTCTCACTTCCTCTGCAGTGAATGGGTGCCGTCAGAATGAGAGTCCAAACAGCTAATAAAAACATCAAAAGTAATCTACACCACTCTAGTCGATCAGTTAATATCTTGTCAAGTAAAAAGTTTCTTATTTAAAAGGAAAAAGTGTCCATATGTAGATACGTCAACACGTTCTCACTCCCAAGTCGTCACATTTTGACGCTTCGGGAAAACCCCTTTGCGTGGCATTTTGACGATCAGGGTACCCCTTTTTCGTCACTTTTTGACGCGAAGGGTGCTCACTGCTTCTATTCCTCACTCAAATCGATTGTTTTGCATCATGGTGGTTGTAGCTGCCTGATATATTGTGTGTTTTATTGACAGATGGTAGGTTTAGGGGCAGGGTTTGGGTTACGTGCTCATAAATATGTAAATAATATAATTTACAAAAAAAACTGTTTTGACTGTTAATATGGAAAAATCATGCAATATAGCAAATAATTGTTTTACCCAATATATCTTTTAATTGTGCCAACAAAATTGTAAAAATTATCGGCATATTGATGCTATGTTTTGTATGTAAAACAACTGAGGACCCTTCGCTTCGATAAGTGACGAAAAAGGGGTACCCTGATCATCAAAATGCGATGCAAAGGGGTCTTCCCGAAGTGTCAAAATGTGACGACTTGGGAGTGAGAATGCCCTGAGTGTGCAACACAGCTTTTTACATTGGTCTGAATAAAAATGCAAATGTATTCTTTGCCACTAGGTGTTTTTTTTTTCCTTTCTTTTTTTTTAAATAGTGGTTTCCCTGGTAACGCTGTACAAAAAGCTGCACTGCCATTACAAATGCTGATTTATCAGCCATTCCAGGTATGATTAAATACAAATGAGATCAATCACCACATCACACAAAGGAGGGGTTTGAAAAATTAAATTGAGCAAAATTGTTTGGGAGTCATTGAGCAAAAAAGGTCAAATGAATGGTGTTTTTTTTGACGTTCCATGCATGTCAACCTGTCGTTGGGGACTCCCAAAACCAAAATATGAACCTTTCTTAACCTATAATAGGGAAACTTTTGGGTGAACTAATTCTTTAAGCAAATATGTCTAGTCTAGAGGGTGCGAGTGACCCCAGTAAGTTACAGCCTCATAAGATGTCTGCATATATTTAGAGTGAGGAGGTGGTTGGCAAACAACGCAGCCCCAGTCGACCCGATCTGATTTATGAGTTTGTTCCAGCTGGCCCACACGCAACCTTGACTCGCCAGCATATCATTGTTAGGAACCCTCGCTGAGAGTAGTGCATAGCCTCATGGTGTAAACGTCTTCTAGGAGGAACTGAGGACAGCCTGATGTATATTGTGAAATAAAGTGGCATAAACTTTCTCAACATGTCTGGCTGCTATGCAATACCATCAGCCTGCCAGAGAAACAAAGTTCTGTTGGAAGTTCCCGGGCTGATACTTCGAGCTCTTCTAAGCAGGAACCAGTTGCTCAGTTTGCCAAAGTGTGCAGGGTTTCTTGGCTTCAGATATCTGAAACATATTCAAGAGTTTGGTCTGAGATACTCAGGAGCAAGTAAATGGGATAACCTTGAACACACTTGCATTTTTTGAGTTATATCTTATTCATGTGCCCCTAAAAATATGTATAATGATAAATAAAGATACACTGCTATCTTCAATACCTTAAAAAAAAGTAGTATATCGAAGTTTCTTATGATGTCCAACATTGCAGAAAAACAATTTGTTATTAACAATATTAACAGTCGTGCTGTAATTTTTAATTTTATTATATTTTTTTGATGAATAGGAAGAACAGCATTTATTTTAAATAGAAATCATTATTTAACATGTCTTTACTGTCACTTTGGCTAAATTTAATGCATCCAAAGTCAAAAGTCTCAAAAGTAAGTAATGCATGATTAGGCTCATTTCAATTCTACAATAAAAGAGTTTCTGACTTTCGGCAGATATGTTTACTGCTCAAGTTCTGAGAACATTTGCATTATTTTTTCCTTCAGAAACTGATGATGGTGATGTTAAAAATATATTAATGTGACATGAATATGCTCTGAACACAAGTCATGATGCACTAAATGGCTTCTCCAGGACATGTTGTGGAGTTCTAGCCATCAAGCTATCAGAGGGGCTGAATTCAATAGTAAATCTATATTTTTGCTATCATTAATCTTTGTGAACATATTATTGCCGTCGAGATGTAATATGGAAGTGATGAAGCTCTGCGACCTCCTACATGGCTTATACTCCACCAAGAAAGTTCAGAAGCCTTTAGTAGTAAATTCAGGCTGTTTATGTTTAAATACATTTCTCACATTACATCTGAGCTATGATTAATCACCAGTCCCTGAGACGTGTTTAAGGCATGTTTGAATTAATTATACCGTTTGTTGTGACAAGTACCTGTTAAAGCGGTTCAGCATTAGGAAGAACAACTCCAACACATTCCTCCATATTTTTCAATGGAGAACATTTGTCAATGCAATGATATCTAAAATGAGAATGGAGAAGTACAAGGCCCAATGCTGTTAAAAGTCAGCAAGCCACAATTTATTCAAAACGTGCATATAAAAAAAGGACATTCATTTTGGTGTAATTACATTCAGTATGCATTAATTGATTGAAATGGAAAAGGGAAAATGTTTTCAACATTGATTATAAGACATGTTCATTTAGCAATATTAGAAATCATTCTTAAAGGATCATGTGAAACTGAAGCCTGGAGTAATGTTTCTGAAAATCACAGGAATAAATTACATTGCAAAATATATTATTTTAAATTTTAATACTATTTTGCTGCATTTTTAATCAAATAAACAACCTTAATGAGTATATATGCGTTATTTCAAAAATATCACAATCCTACAAACTTTTAAACAGTACTGAAAATCTGTTAATTTTGTTATTGTAAGATATAGTGAGATACACTTGCTTTGTATCAGCTGAATAGACATTTAAACCATAATCTAAAACATTTTATGAACCTAAATCTACCCATTATTTCTGTCCTTTCACTAAAATTTTCAGATACACACCCATAAATGGTAAGCAAAAACTCTGGTTGGTCACTTTACACATCAATCAAATGATGTGTAAGTGGGTGGTTCTTATATAAGCTTCAAAGTGGTCCAGATGGGTTCTGCATGACTAATATGGATCTTTTTGCCACTTTCCGTGATAAGAGGATGGCATGAATACACAAGCAAACCGCTGTTCTAGCATCTTCTATTGATTAATCTCTCTTTTGCTTGTGAGGTTTTACGCTCAAACAGATTCAAAAATCATGATTTTAAGGTGCATAATCCCTCATGCTTCCTCTGTAACTCCTCCACTCTTTCATACCTGATCTCCTCTACGTTGTGCTCCTCCACACTCTCCTCTACTCCGTTTTTTGACTCTTTCCCAGAACATCACTAGCTTTTCGCAGAACCATTAGAGGTTGTCCTTGCAGAGAAAAAATAAAATAAATTACAGAGACACTCATGTGATTGTAAAGTCCTTTTATATGGAGTGCACACACATTTTCATCACTGCAAATCAACATGTCTATGGGATGCCATCAAAAAGCTCCTGTGCCTTTAAATAGATCTCTTTTTACACAACAATTAAGTAGACACATCAGTTCTTGTTCACATACTTGAGAGAAAAAACAAGTATTGTTTTTTTTTATGTCATTTTGCAGATGGGAACATGATTGAAAGCAGTACTTAGTTTCATAGCCTGAGGGCGTTACATGGCTCTACAAATTTGATCAGGTTATAATAGTACCCAATTGGAGAATATAACTCAAAATGAGAATTTTACTCTCCCCTAAAGGCAAAAGTTGTCTTGTAATTGATTTTTTTTTTTTTTTTCTCAAAATAATTGCTTTAAATTAGTTGTAGAAAAATAAATTTTGCATTTCATAATAAAAGTAGAAACGCTAAAACTGTTATTCTTTGGAGGAAAAGGTTTGGAAGTGTAAAACAGCTAAATAAAATACATGTGTTTAAAGAAACTGCATGCTGTACAAAACCATCGCAATGCTTTGTGAGATTTTAGGAAGTTTCTAAGGTTTTCTGGGTGTTTCTGGTCTTTTGTGTTTGATGACCTGAATTGACGTAAGCCTAGTATTGGTATAATACATTATTAACATAACAAATATTATTTTAAATTAATGCATAGAATATATACAGTAAAACATTTTCTGGAGAATATTAAAAAAGTGAATATTGATCTCTTGCAACCTCAGAAAAATTGGCACGGTTGCTTTATCCTTCCATTCCATACATACAAAACTATTTTGAATCGATGTGCATTTAATCATAAGAAACATGAACGATGCTTTACAGTTGAGTGGCTTTGAAATTATGATACATTTTAAGAAATATAGGACCGATATAGCATATACAGTATTATATAATTGTTTTTAATTAAAATATAACATTACATTCGTAAAATGAAGCTGTCTCACTCTAACATTTTTTATTTACATTTACAGGTTAAAAGGTAATTCAGATTTTGGCAAAAAAATTCACAATTGTCCTCTTCTATGTTATATTATATTATTTTTTCTGTGGTATAACTCTGGCACTGGTTTATTGTTTGTCATTGTTTTCCAATGTTGTTCTTGTATACATACGTAGTGCAAGAAAGTATATAGCATAAGTTTTAAAATAGGATAAATTATGATTATTTTATAT
>JAUMHP010000073.1:19139315-19158281 GCA_032361065.1 Enteromius trimaculatus | reverse complement strand
CTCTCTGCGCTGGGTTGCGCTGATGTCATTTCCCTGATAGAGCCTAGTTGTCCATCAATTATGATTATTTGTTTTCTGCCGCAAACATTGGTGAGAGCGCGCGCGTGCGCAGATGCGGGAACGCGTGTCACGTGTGCTTATACTGCATAAATACATTTCTTTTTAATAATTATGTATGTTCATGTTTCGATTTGTATGTTTATTTTTACATTTTTAATAATAAAGAACGAAAGTTTTTTTTTTGTTTGTTTTTTTTTTTGAGAACGGTGCCCCCCTGGGAACTGGTGCCCTACGCAGACTGCGTACTCTGCGTATAGGGAGCGGTGGCACTGACCACCACTACAAACTACGAATGCATCTCTGCTCCACTTTGATACAGAGCATTGCACTTAGCTGAACCCACACTACAGTTACAACTCCTAGGTCTAAGTACAGGCTCCAAACAGTCATACAGTAGTTAGGAATCATCTGCAAAAGTGTGAAAAGGACATTATATGAAGTCAGTTTGCAGCGACTGCAGTATGAGAGCGTATTCACGCGGGTCTGTGAGAGCTGAGCTCGAGATGAACTCGAGGTCTGGCCGCTGTACTGCTAAATGACACCGACAGGTTGAGGAGCTTACTGCGTGTTTCTGGTGCTAGTCTGAGTAAATGCTTGTTTATCTACTCCAGGCTGCACACAGATGTGTTTGTTGCCGTCAGACATTGGCAAAACTGTCTGATGGCTTTCGTCAGAGCTCATCCACCCAACACACACACACTGCAAAATATCACACAGCTTGAACAATTGTGCATTCCACACAAACTCTGTTATCAAACTACTCTCAGCACGACAGAGAGAAACACAGAACATCCTCCAATCAACAAGAAAGACTCTGGGGAAAAAAATAACCCACCCTGTGTACCAGCTGTTCATGTTGAGTCACAGCAGACATGCCTGTTCTCATTTACCAGCTCTGGATTAATGCTGCAATTCAGATTTTAAGGTCGAAGCGGAGCAATTCATGAACGAATATGCTTGGTGTGACAGTGATTGCTGTGCATTTGTATGTAGTTTATTATTAGTGTTTGCAAGTCATGCTTGCTCGTGCAAAAAAAAAGAAAAAAAAGGCAGCTGTGGTTGCTAGAACTTCATCATAAAAAAAGCTGGTAGGAATATTTCAGATAGATAAATAGATACATGTAGATAGATAGATAGATAGATAGATAGATAGATAGATAGATAGATAGAAATATATGAAAAATAAATGACACAATTATGCAAGCATACAAAAGTCGGAAAAGTACATAGGAAATTACCAAACCAATAAATGCAATAATTTATAAACATAAATATATAACTAAATAAATAGTTATCGCACACAACATTTCTGCAAATTAAGGAAAATATTAACATCATAGTAACACACAACACTGAAATAATAGCAAAAACATTAATTTAACGATATGAGATGCAACATAAATATTGCAATTTTTTTTTATTTATTCACAGAATTTTAAGATGGCTGGAATTTTAGGAAAATTTTAAGTGAAAACTGTAAAATATGAAAAAAATAAATAAATAAATACTGTGAAAATTACATGTCCCATTTGATCCATTGCCGTTTTTCATACAGATTTTTCCATATGTTATGTGCTTTGCTGTTCTTTGTTGCCATTTCCCCATGTGCTCTTTGTTTTTCCGTGACCTTTCTTTTAATTAGCTATTCATGTCAGGTGTGTCCAGTTCGTTATCAGTGATTGTCTCAGTGAAGTTGGTTTCTGTGTTCAGTTCTTGTCTATGTGTGCTGAGTGTTCATCTTGTATTATATTATGTTAAATTGCTATGATGACTCTCTCCGTGTTTGCCTTTACACCAGAGTGACACATATAGAGTAAAGGAAGCTCAGGTAAACCAATTAACAAACAAAAATGTATAAATTAACATATACTTGCTATTTTCATTTGATTGCTAGGTGCTTGTCCAAAATCAAATATTTTCCTATGGTATGCAAAAAACAATGCGCCTAACGAATACTATGTCCAAGTTCAGAGCACTTATTAAAACAGCAGGCGAAAAGTGGGCAAAAACGAATATATTTTCCTATCCCATGAGGCCATGGGAGAGGATTTGTGATTGGTAGAGCATGTGATGGTAACAGCCTGACAGATGTGACGCATCCAAATGCTATTCCCATATTCATACTCATGTAAAACATACTTGAAGTACAATTGTAGTAAACACAATACACGATTTCAGATGGTCAAACAGAATGTCTGTAGAGCAAAGAGTTATGCATAAAGCTTAATACAGCACATTAGTGGTTTGTAGTGGAGTATGACACTAATTAGTTTTTATTACAAGAAGTACTGTAGATGGAAAGGAAAGGTTCCCACGGGGAAATTTACACAATGCTGTTTACATGAAGTAGAAAGCTGAATGTTAGCATCGACTGAATAAATGCAATCTACCCTTCTAGAAAGTTGCAGAATATCAAAAAACCTCCCAGCATCAGAGGTTCAGCAAACTTCTTAGAGGCAGGAAGTTAGTTGTAGCATAGTAGTCAATGGAGTCCAGCTATTGTATGATTCAGGTCTGTGTTGCAGAATAAAAAGAAAATGCCATGCGCTTTCCCACAAATTACTGCCGGCACTCCAGTCTGTCGTCATGGCAACCCCCCATCTACTGGCCCGCTCCCCAGTCATTTAATAACTTCTTCCTGATAAGTATTTGGAGGAGGAGGAAACACCTTTTATTGACATTTATATAATCTATTAAATAAAAAAAAAGCATATTAGATATTTGAGCATGGAGATTACTTGAGCACTTAGGGTTGCTGCATGGAATAAAAATCTCCCATCAGCAAACCGGCAGCCAAAAAAAAAAGATTTTCCACAGCACATATCGTGCAATGATGAAATGGGCCTCACAAGAACTGCAAGATGCACTAAAATAAACCATCAATCTCCTTTGTATGTGCACACACACACACGGTCGGGTGTAGATAAGAACAGATTGTTACTGTAATACACATATAAGCCTCATGTTTATCTTTCTCTCATGCACTCACATGCACACTCATACAGAAACTTCTTGGGGCGAATCAGAGTCTCCCAGTTTCCATGGTAACTGTCACAGAAACAGTTTTAAAAGCAGAGCGGCGTTTCGAGAGCAAAGAGTGCCACCCGACGACACAACCGTACTGAGTCACACACTTAGCCCCGCCCAGTGAAACCTGGCACAACGTGACCGATCCATCATTAACGTCACACTCAAACTCTTCCTGTGTAGATTTGATCATTTAAGAAATAGTTTGGCCAAAATTTACACCGACCATTTAAGATGAGTTTCTTCATCAAAACAGAATTGGAGAAATATAGCATTTACCAACGGATCCTTTGCAGTGAATGGGTCCCGTCAGAATGAGAGTCCAAACAAGACAACCTTATTTACTGTAGAATGCCATATTACTTATTGAGAAAACAACTATTTGATGGACTGGAGTGGTGTGGATTACTTGTGATGTTTTTATCAGCTGTTTAGAGTCTGATTCTGATGGCACCCATTCGCCACAGAGGATCCATTGATTATCAAGTACTGTAATGCTAAAAGTCTACAAATCGGTTCCTAAGAAAGAAACAAAACATCTACATATTGGATTTCCTTCGAGTAAGCAATATTAATTTTGGGGTTAACTTTTCCTACGTACATGCATCAGGCACCGACAGATTTCCTCCACGTGCAAAAAACACCCAGGCTGTCAGCCTTAATGGAGATAAATGGTTCTGGTCATGATCAAGCGATAAGACATGTGCCACAGTTATTTGAACACTCTGGAGAAACTCATACAGAAGTAATATGAGTTAGCAAACGCTAATCACTGTGCTATTAGTGATAAAACACATTAACTCTATAAATTGTCTCTCTATG
Source organism: Enteromius trimaculatus (assembly GCA_032361065.1). Classification (NCBI taxonomy): domain Eukaryota; kingdom Metazoa; phylum Chordata; class Actinopteri; order Cypriniformes; family Cyprinidae; genus Enteromius; species Enteromius trimaculatus. Next base: position 19,154,372 of record JAUMHP010000073.1, on the reverse strand, counting down.
CCCAAATCTGTGGCATTAGCCATTAATGCTGGAGTACTCTAAAGTAATTATAATCTTGCTGGAAACTATTGTCTGGGTTTGCAAGTGAAAGTCTAAGTAACTCCACTGCTGACGCAAGTGACAGAAATTTGCTGATATATTAATTTATTATTTTGGCTCTAGAAGTGAGGAAAAGTTAAACTATTTAGCATGTAAGAGATTAAATGAACATGAAAGAACATTTGCAACCTATTTTATCATAATGGGGTGTACTCAGCAGGACAAAAATACTTGAAACTACTGCATTAACCAGCATTAAAATGACTCTGCTTCAGAAATAGTTTACCCATAAACTGGAAACCTGAAGTCTTGTATGACTTTATTTCGATATGAAAAACCGGCCATTCAAATTTCCTTAAATTATACATAGAAATATAAATTGAAAAATAAAATGTCACAGCAGTTTTTTGTTGTTGTTGTTGTTGTTTGTTTGTTTTTTTGTTTTTTTTTTCAAATGGTGTACAAAAACTATATATTATGGACCAAAAACATGGATATATGATTTAGCACATAATAAATAATTACTAAAGATTAATTAATTGGTCAAATAATTACATAAACAGTAATTCAATAATTAATTGTGAGTGATTGATTGATTGATTGACTGCCTTTACTTGCATAATTTTAGAAAGTCTGGATTATGACTAATATATTTAGCATTCTGTAGTGCTACTAGCATCATCCCAGCACTGGGTGTCCAAAAATAGCACCAGGCTTTCCCATAAAGCTCTGGAAAGTGCGAACACACCGGGTTTATGAAACTCTGTCTGCACACGGCGTGAAAAGTATTTTGTGGCGAAAACAAATGAGGTGCCACCACCACAATAGCTAATGCATTTGACCGGCCAGTCAATGCCCATATATTTACAGATGTCAAGATAAGACTCCAATTAGGGCCAAACGCTGCTGGAGCAGCAAATCTATAACCATCCATCAAGCGCCGCCAATTCTAACGAACTGGCAGGGAACATCCAGTTCATCTAATGCAAATCTTTTTTTCCTTTTTCATGGCGAGCGGAAAGCCAGCTGCAAATGTGTCTTCCTAAATGGCCGTGAACGGTAAATCGCATCGGATACGGTAGCCGCGAGAGAAGGAGGGGTAAAATGCACATAATTGACATCTAGCTTTGTGATATGCGACTACATCATCTGGTACATTAGCGAGAGAATGGCTGATGCCTGTTTGCCTGTGTTCACTCGTAATACTATTCATAGACAAAGCTTTAAATAAAATATAGGAGGTGGTGTCTGAAGAAGCGTTGTGGCTGATGTGAGTGGATTTTCCGTGTAATGAGAAGTCAGGTTTGTGCAGCTGCAAATTGTTGAATGCCCGAGCGTGCCGCGTCTGTTTCTCTCTCTCGCTCTCTCTTTCCCGCTCTTTCTTCTTCTCTGCACTGGCTGGTGTAATGCGAGCGTTTATTAGCTAACGCGGTCACCCACATGCTTTTAAAAATAGCAGCCTCTTCCCTCTCGCTGTCAAGGCCGATGAGAAATAAAGCGCTCTATTGTGCAGCGAGAGGCAGCTCTAAAACAATAGATGATCTGAATGGGGTTGAGATGGAGGAACGGCTTTGTGCCGGCTCTCAATTAGACGTGAGAGGCGTTAACTCGAGCCCGGCCGATTCGCATTCCAGAGACACTTAGCATCCTGTTGCATTGTCCAGCGGGGACGCTACCATATGGCAATCCAATGGGCAATCACCATCCAAAATGGCAATCTGCATCCAAGCGCAGTCATGGATGTCAAAAGTGTGAGCTGACAATGGAGAGAGTTAGAGAGAGAAAACCGTCTGCCAGATAGATGGCACTCGTTAAAAACAGACTTACGACTATGATCTGGTCCAAGAACAGTCCGCTTAGACACGCATACAAAGCCATGAGTTTTGGATTTTATGTGCCACGTTAATCTGGAATGATTATCTATATTAACAACAATATTAAGTCTGCATTAAAGAAAAGTCATTGAAATAATGATACAGCGGTCTCTGTGAACTGTAAAAACTGTGTACAGTCTGTCCGCCCAAAAGCAATGAGGGTTGATTATTTTACAAATATGATAGGAGACGGAGCCGAATATGTTGTGGATAGTCTCTCGTTGATGGATGTCATAAAGGCAGCTCCATATCTCAGATTATTTTGGCATTTTAGACAGGAAAAGCAATCTAACAGATATGTGCTAATATTGTGCTTTAATAAGCATGAATAAAAGTCTATATGTACAGTTTAGAGACTGAGCTATTAAAGAGTATTACAAACTTACCTACATAAGGTGCCACAGAAAACTTGAAATATATTGGAAAGATCAGTTGAAACTAAGAATAGAATAGAATAGGATAGAATAGAATAGAATAGAATATTGCTACATGACAAAATCTCAAAAATCATCAGGATATTAATTAAAGATTGGGTTCCATAAACAAATTCTGTAAATTTTCAACTGTAAATACAAAAGTCATTTTTGGACATTTGGAAAACTTTAAAGGTGATTTTCTCAATAATTGTATTTATTTATTTATTTATTTATTTTTCACCCTCAGATTCCAGATTTTCAAATAGTTGTATCTCAGCCAATATCCTATCAATAGAAATCTTATTTATTCAGCTGATAAACCCCATTTAATTAATTAATTTATGTATTTACAGTATTTATTCTTAAAGGCCCTTATGACTAGTTTTGTGATGCATGGTCACAAGTGATTTCCTTTTTTGTTAACATTATCCAGGCTGCAAAAACTGATCTATATCTGAGGTCATCTCAAACAAAGGTCTGAATGTATTATAAAGATCTGTAAACTTTGGCAAATTCAAATCCTAAATCAGCTAAAATAGAATAAAATAGAATAGAAAATGTTACTAACCTTTTGGGATAAATCCAGTGATTACCTTATCTTTAAAACTCCTCAGTCTACCAATTTTGATATATTGCAAGCACATCTTTCCAGACAGACAGTAAAAGAAGCCTGTGCACTCTGACTCGAGCCAGTCAGTAAACATGATGCGCCAAGACGAAACAACAATAGATAAAGCTGAATATTTTTTATGACAATTTCCATTTTCATTCCCCAAACTACCTAGGCCACCCAAGCCAACCACATTTGCAAAACAGTATATTGTATTTCCATATCAGCATGCTGTAAACTCCATCCTGTATAAAATGAGGTTAACATAATCTCATGTTGGCCTTTCACACCGCAGAACGAGAAGCAGCAGAAACACAATTGTGAACTAGAGCTAAAATGACCCAAGTCCTCTGGGTGAGACCCTGACAATCTGATCCATGTTCTCCAATAAACCTGTGGAAGTCGCAGGAACGCGAGAGGTTTGATTCACGCACTGAGATAAACTGCACTTGCTCATAATGTCTCATTATTTTGGAGCTTTTTTTACTCCCATGCGACGCTGCCGAGAGCACAAACTGACATTTGTAATGCAGCTTTATTTATTCTTCATTTGTTTGTCTGCGCTTGTCTCACAAGGGACGTTTGATGTGAATTGGGGGTAGAGAGTCCCAGTGCAGTAAATGGAGGATATGAATGTGCTGGTAGAGGAACACAGGGAGTTCTGGATCACCAGAGTTACAGCATACAGAGAGAACTAAAGGCAAACACTACACTTCCCTCTCTGATTACAGGATTAATCTGCGATCTGTGTTTGGAATTATATTTGCCCATGAGATTTCCTTACTCGACTGCAATGGACACGCAAATGTAGGTTTAAGTTTAGGTTGCTCTTTGTCAAAATATTTACAATGTCATTCAAATGTTATGCTGATGCATTGTAAATGTGCAAAATATGTAATATAAATAATAAATGTTTAAATTCAAACATTTATCTTCAGTGAATAAAATGTTAGTAACACAGGCAATATTAATAATAGATAACAAAGTTAATAGAATAAAATACCTATTTACCACATGACGTGGACCAAGAACCTAAATTAAAATCATAATTTAAATAATTTACTATTTTGAATCAAGTTATAATTGTGAGCATGCAATTCATTAATGCACATTAATCTAGCGAGAATCTGAATGTAATAAAAATGAAATATAAAATTAAATTAAATGCAATTAAATATGAAAATAAAATAAAGTTTGACAACAAAATAAAATTAAATGCAAAAATAAAATGAAATAAAATAATGATTGACAATGAAATGCATTTAAATGCAATTAAATTAAAAAAGAACCAAAAAATAAAATACTAAAAGCAAAATTTAAATGAAATAAAACGTTATGTTCAGCCTCCACATCCTGGTCACCATTTTAAAACGGGGCCCAATTTATATTCATATGACTCTTAGAACAACATTTTCATTCTCTCTTCAACTGACTGCAAACTCACATTCAAGACCGGCTCTATTCTGCAACAAAATGCCCACTTCAAAAAGATTTTTGACCAACAGAAGATCTAAATGTCACAGATTGACCTGCTGGCTCAATACAAAGAATAAAAACCTCAAAGGTTTGCAGTGCTGTAGGAGATGATGGTATATTTTAACATTTCGAATGTGCTATTATTCGTCTCTTGTCATTTATTATTTATCTTAAAGACCAAGACACTTTTTACGCTCTTTCCTCTTAGGCACGGCACCAATTAAACATTTTCTGCAGCACACTCAATTTTGCAACATTTCAACAAAAAATTTTATTTTTTGCCTTAGTTGTAGACAATTCCTCACATCCTCAGATGTTTCTCCGGAGCTCAGTTTGTGTTGTAATTGCTGCCATTTGTGCGCGTTTTAGTGCAACATTAGCGCCCCCCTTTGAGAGCAGCCAGGGTAATAAAAGCTGCTCTGCAGGCCCGCGATGGAGTTATAACAGTGCCGAAAGAAGAAATCGATCACGGCGGCCCGTCAAACAACCATATTTAACTCTGGCTGAAATGTGTCTGTGACTCTGAGCATGATGGGATTACAAGCGCACCCGGTGTCTCTAACCAAATTTCCGTCCGGCTCCGCATCGATTTCACCAGCGGGGGCCCGAAGAGAAGCCGTGCCCGGAATAGTCAGAGAAGATTATCAGAAAAAGGTGTCCGTGTATCCCAAAGAGCATTGGGAATATCAATACACAGCTGCGATATGTGTGTTGGTTTCTGTTCACTCATGCAATTCAAGGGACTGTTTCTCAACTTGTCCCAACCACTGAAGCAACAGCTTTCAGAGTAATCGCATTAACTCTTTTGCCTCCGTCACCTGTTTAACGTCACAACGGCTTGCAGAGCTCCATTCCTCTAAAGTCATTTCGCAGTCCCTGTTGCAATAAAACTACACTAGTAAATTTGGTCTGAATCAATCCAAATGACATTATGCGCCCCCGCTAAGGGCTGAAACATTTTTTGTGTAAATGATGATAACAGTAGCGGCGGCTTGAGATTTTGCTGATAATTGTGCTATTGTGATTGATAGAACAATTTAAGTTTATAGAGCATGAGAGGTTACAGACATAAACTCTGTGGCCAGGATTGGAAGCTCCATCATGGCTCTGACAGGAACCCCCCTCTGCCTTTACTTACAGGAGTATATACTAAATATAAAATAACAGCTAAGCAACTTGTGTGATATCCTGAGCAGTCTCGTTCTGAATGAGAATTGCAATGCTGTATGTTCAGAGGATGATACATTCGGTGTTAGTTTTCTAAATGCGAGGTGTTTTGTTGAGCATCCCCTGAGGAACATCAAATCACTCCCTGAAGCCGATTGGCATGAAAATTTACAGCACACGTCAAGTCACACTCTATATTATGACCTATACCATGGTTAAGTGAAGAATGTGAACTGATGATAGCTAGGACTCATTTTGCAATGAACAGGAGAACGTTTTATTCAGAGACCCATACATATATAAAGACAGACACATACAGTATATACAGATTTAGAAAATAGTTACATGTGTTTACATTTATATTCTTATATATATATATATATATATATATATATTTAATATATCAACATAACATTTTTCTTAAATATGTACATGCATTAGTTTGTATTTATAAACACACAATAAATATAAATAATAAATAAGGATTGGATTGGCTTACGATAGGAGCGGGATTGATTAGTAATTGGTGCCAGCTGTGTCTAATAATCATCAGCCCTTCCTCCCGAAATTGGTTTGAAAACTTCCTGTAAACAAAAAATTAGATGTGATCAAAGATGTGATCTGATCAAAACTAACAGTAAAGACCCGTATAATTGTCACAAGCCCCGTCTCTGTGGCTCTTTCCGAAACTCAGCAGCGGGAACCATCGCCCGAGTTTTAAGTTCCTACCCGGAACGCTTTTACCCACGTAACTGGACTGTTTCTGCCACCCAGTGTTGGCCATTTTAGGCAGTATATAAACGCCGACTGGATGCTTGTTCACCACCACCAAGTTTTGATTTGCCTTGCGATCATCACGGAGCGTTTTTCCCTGTTGTTTTTCTGGTATTATTTGGATTGTTTATTGGACTCTGATTCTTGCTGCCTGCCCTTGATTATTCCTGCCTGTTTTGTCGACCTTGAATTCTGTTTGTCTCTGCCACTACTGCTTGCCTGTGTACCGACCATTGCCTGCCTGACCCCAGAAATAAACACGCTGCAAATGGATCCAAACATTCTGAGTGATTCGTCTTAGTAATGCACAATACTTTTAGTTTCAAATTAATAATATATGAATTATAAATGAACATATATTCTCACAGCAAGCACTGAGTTACTAGAAACATTTTTTTATAAGAGATAAATAAAACTAATGCATTTATTTATATAGATTGATGGATGAAATGTCAATTATTAAAATAGTAATTTAAAATATTTTACTGTAAATATATTTTACTGTCACCAAAAATAATTTTATTAAAAAACATTTATTTGCATTAAATTGCATTAATTGAAATTTTAATTATTTGGTTTACTTATTTTCATTATATTTATATGTATATTAATTATGTAAATTAAATGTTATAAAACCGATTTCGGGAGGAGTGCGTGCAGTTAATCAATAACCGATCTCCGCCTCTCCAATCTTCCACTTCCCTCATCCCTCCCTATAAATAACCAGATCCCCTTCTTTCAGCATCTCGATCTCAGTATCCCGCCTCCATTTCACCAGGGGAGCACTCAGGGTTAGAAACTGGCCGTCTGACTCTATTTCCTGTTCACCCTAGGGCTCGGGACCCTGAATATTCTCCTTGGGCAGCACGCCAAACAGGCTTGGCTTACCTTTGCTGATTGCCGGCAAGCACAAACTCATGAATTGAAATATGAAGTACATAAATTTATTCAAGTAAAATATATAAATAGATTAAATATAATAAAAAAGCAACAACAATAATATTATTAATTCAATATACTAGAAATATGCTATTTGAGTGATCTTGTCATAAACGTAACTTTCCTATTCCCAGTACAACAATATTTAATTGGATTAATTAGGAGCTAATCAAAATAAATACAATAAAATATGATAAATAAATACAACTCTTGCTGGAATACAAAAAAAAAAAAAAACTTGACTTGCCAAATGCGAAAAAGAAAAAAATACAATTGATTCTAATCCAAAACTGCCCTCTTCTCTCAACTTCTGTTGTGATCGGCATAGGCCGAGACATTTGTAATCGATAGCCCGTCTCATTTTGAAGTTGCTCCAATCACTATTCAGAAGACCCTTATTGAGAAATGTTATCGATAAGGGCTCCTGCTATCACAGACATGAGCACAAAGGTCAGGACCTGAGCCTCAGATAACTCAATCCACTGATTTTCTGTCCTCACTCGATGGAATTGGGTTCAGCTGTGGCAATCAATGTGCTCATGTTGACATTTGCCAGGCTTGCTATTTATTTCCAAAGCAAAACTGATCCATGAAAAACAAAACAAACACCTGATAAAAGGGGAAAAAAGTGTTTCCGTGGCTTCATAACCATGGAAGTGACCTTCCGATGAATTGTCTTCCACATGAAGGCTGGCGTGAAGCTGCTCATCAGTTCAGTTCTGGGAAACAAAGGCAGCTGTGACTCGGCTGTAATTACTGCACAAAGGATCTTCACGCCGAGCCATCGATCAGCTGTTTTCCAACCCTCCCGATCCTCCTTTAATCTCATCTTCATTCATCTTTCTTCTTTTAAGCGGTGGAATCGCATCGACTTAAGCTAGGGAGAATCCCTCTCACGCCAAACCCTCCCTACTTCTGTTAGTTCATCATTTCTGGGCAGTTCTTCTGTCCTGTATTCTGTGACCCACTTCTAAATGTATTAAACAAACACTCTTAGGAATTAAGGTGCTTCAATGGTTCTTTCTCTTATTATCATATAGCACTTTTGGTACTGTATATAAACATTTTCCAAAGATTTAAAAAAATTCTTTATAATCTTTATTACATTACATGGTGTACAGACCAGCATTTCACTTATTCTCAACAATGTAATATATATATATAAATTATTATACATACAAAATCTTCTTTCTTAAAACTTGCATTTACAGGATATTGTTTCATTTGATTTTATATGTTGTTCCAAAACAAACTATATTTTATATTAGTTTTACATTTTATTTATGTATTTATTTATTTATTAAATATATACGTCTGTATGTACACACACACACATACATACATGCATATGCATAGAGAATGAGTCAAAAATTAAAATTTTATACATTTAATTTAATACATTTTTCTTTCTTAAAACTTGCATTTGCAGGATATATTGCTTTATTTTATTTTTCATGTTGCTCCAATAATATATTTTATTTTAATTTTAGATTTTAAAATATTTATATATTTAATAAATACTGCTTCATTGAATGTTTTATTTACTTATGTGTTTTATTTATTTATTTTTAAATTACACTTTTATTTATTCTTTTCTTTGCAATAGAGTGCACTGATGTATAAAAACTCATAAAGGTTCTCCAATTTATTCTTAAGAGAGCTCCCTCTGTACGTTAATAATACACATTTCTGTATATGACTGTGTGAAAGCAGCAGTTGTGCTTTCTTCGAGCGATTCATCTGTTGTTGGCAAACACCTGTTCAGAACACACCTGCTGAAATAGCCACAAATGTGCGAGCGCACCTGTCCAGATCCACAAGAGCCAAGAGTAGCACAACTCAATAATAAGTGCACCTTGTTTTGTGACAGCACCCGGCGGACCCTCGGACCCCACTACAACCCATTAGTTCAGACCTCTGACTTCTCAAGGCTGCATTTCCTGAGATCATAAATCGCTCTGTTACAGACGCACACTACACATAAGTGATGATGGCATCATCTGGAAGTATCCTTTACTCATATCAGCTGCAAAACAAGGTTGAGATCATACTAATGAGATTCCAGCACTGCTTGCGGCTCAGTCATATTGTAGCCATTTCAATGAAATAGACACATCTTATACATTATTAGTTTCTTCTGTGCACTGACGCTGCATTTATTTGATACAAAATACAGTAAAAATATTTTTTTTAAAAATGTAAAATAACACAGTAATATTGTAAAATATTATTACAGTTTAAAAGAGCTGTTCTCCTTTTGAATATAATTAGTATTATATTATATTATTATAATATTATTTATTTCTGTGATGCAAAGCTGAATTTTTAGCATCATTATTCCAGACTTATCATTCTAATATACTGATTTGTATTATTATTAATGTTGAACACAACTGTGTCACTTATATTTTTGTGAGGAAAATAATAATAATAACAATCCAAGAATTCATTCCAATGCTCTCTTGCTGAAAGAAAAAAAATACTGAGTAAAGTACTGACCTTTGAAAGTAGCGTATATATTTTTTTGTTTTGGTATAAATTCACATAAACTTCACCTGTCTACTGCATAAAACACTTAGGATAAAAGAATATGTAGTGTATATGCACATTCAGCTTTTATATACTTTACCCATAAAATTTTACTTCAGAACTTTGGAATTTGTTTTTGAAAGCATTCACTTTACATAAATGTAAGTCTAATATGAGAAAGAAGAGTGCCAAAGTAATCAGTCCTTTTCTTTGCCCAAAAATCTGCAGAGAGAGAAAGGAGGAGAATCTCGGAGCCAGGTGCACGGCAGACTCACACAACCTGGCCAAAACTTACACAACATTGGCTGCTCGTACTGAACAGCTGCTTATTTCTGCAGTCACTCATTCATAACAACTAAGTCATAATCAAAAATCCACCATACAGTCTGTTAAGTTCAGAAGAGTAAACTGTTCATCCGTAATCACTCAATCACCCAAACACTCACTCATTCTTTTATTATTATTTAAGCAGAAAATGAAACAAAATACTTTCTCTTTTTTCTGTAATAATTGTTTTTCTGTTGTAATTGTGTGTATATATACTGTAATAATGGATATTGTAAAGACCAAAAATGATAGTTAAGTATGAAAATAACTTAGTATTTTAATAGAAATTAAATATTAAATGTTAACTTAAATAGCAACAAAAATGTATTAAAATGAAATAAATAAATAAATAAAAGTCACATTGTTTTTATAAATCAACATGCATTGTATATTACAATTTATTTAATCTCCCAAATTCCAGCAATAGCTAATATAAATAAATAAAAAAACTAATTTGTATATTATAAAAATCCTGAATATAATCTTTCAATAGTTTTTTGTCATTTTTTCATTAAATATTTTCTATGCTGTTTTTAGTGCATGAACTTTATTGGACAAAAAATAATAAGTATTGCAAAGACAAAAACTAGGAGTGAAAATAAGTCAAACAAATATGAGTTTGCAAAAGAACGAACACAAAAAATGAAATGGTAACACTTTACAATAAGATTTTGTTGTTCTTAGTTACATTTGTGTTAATTAACATGAATGAACAATGAACACTACTGTAATGTAGGGAGAGCAGAGATGTGTGCATCCAAATGCAAACTTCTTTATTAATGAAAACACAGGGTCAGAACAGACAAGAGTAGTGGCAACGGCACACAGGTGTATAAGAAGCAATGACATGAGAATAGTCCAGTTAGCGTAGCAGAGGTCGGGCGAACAGCAAACGTAATCCAAGAGGGCAAGGCAAGAGCGAAGATCCGGGACAGGCAAGATTGATAACAATAAATCCAACAGAAAACACAAGGGAACATGAAAGGCTTACAAAGGGGGAAACACAGGGTACATCCACAATGATCAGCAACAGTAAACACACAGGCCGTTCCTTAACTACACCAAATAAGGAGACAAAGGGGAGGAGGAACTAATGTAGAACCTTGGTGACAAACAAACTGGGAGGAGACAAAGATTCATAATAAGAGTCCTTAACAGAGACGGAGAGACAGATAAACATAGTCCGGGCTGGAGTCCCCCCTATGGGCTTCCCAGGGCAACTCCAGTGAAGCTTGTGATAACTGCAGTACATTTATTACAGTCTTTATTAATCTTTGTTAGTTTGTGGTGCTTTAAATAAAGCTAACAAACACAGTTTGTGATTTTAATAATGCTTTAGTATGCTGAATTAATGCATACTATTAATGCTGAATTTAACATCAAATAAGATTAATTAATGCTGTAGACCTATTGTTTATTCTTAGCTCATAGTTCTTAGTTCAACTTCATTGTAAAGTCAATGTTACCAATGAAGTATTGAATGCAAACTGCATGCAAAAATTAAATCATAACTTGTGATCCAGAGCAACACCATCTCCTCAACTCTATCGCTTCCCATATATATATATATATATATGGGTTTATATTTCCAGATTGTGGTCGGTCTAAAAGTGTGCTGGGGCCTGAGGCTGAGCGTGGAGCTATGCAACAAGAGGCTGGATCACGCTTTCTTAAACAATGAAAACACATTATTGGGTCAATGCCCTGTAAACCCAGGTATTTACCTTGGCAGATTCGCTCTGCGCCTGAGGACAAACAAAAGTAGGCCACTAAATAGCCTTAACCTTATTCTGCTTTCCATTTCATTCGCTCCCACTTACTTCCTCCTGCTGTCTCTTCTTTAAGAGTTTAAGTACGATGCTCTCTCAAAGGACTCACTTAACCTCTCAGAAGACCTTTCATTAAAATGTAAAGGCCACTCAGAGAAGGTCACTGCTCTGTTGGCCAGATTAAGAGCTGTGAAGACAGAGAACATTAGTTTGAATATGTCTGTTCGTCATCACATCTCTGCTGTTACCAGCAATTGTACATCTGCTGGACTTACGGTGGTTGATGTACAACCTGAGTGAGCTACTCCTTTAAGCAAGCTTTTTTTTTTTTTTTTGTGCTAAAAATGCTACAAAATAGGATGCTGAGATTTAGAATGAATAAAGGTGTGTGAAGGTTTGTAACTTTAAACAAATGAACTCTAAAAAAAAGTTATTACAGAGAGAGGTATCTCATATTTGCAGAAGGGAACAGATAAAACTTTCAAGCTAGCATCTTTTTCCCCCCAAGTGATTATCTAGTTACAGCAGTAAACGTATTGCAGTTGGAAGTCAAATAATTAAAGTTAAAAGAGCCCAGTGGTAAGGAGGCGGATTCAAACTCAGGTTTGGACAAAACAATCAAACCGTATGAGAAAACAGCCTTAGTCCATATAGTGCTGATATGCAAATTGTAGTCAAACTTTGACTAATCCTCTAGTGAAAGCTTAGACCAACAGTCCGTCGCTCGTAAAGCCATCAGCTCTGGCCACAACTCATTTATCTTTACACAAATGGACCTCCCATAACTGATGAGAGCACTACATTAATAATTCACCTTCTCACCAGATTAACGATCCCACCGTTTGAGATCTGCATGATTTCTCAACATGCCGTAAAATCTGAGTTATCATCAGAACCCATTCACCAATTAGTTCAAAAGTCATTTTCAGATCACTGACCTTTAATCTACCCAGGTGGTTGACCTTTCAAGCACTGCCTTCTTAATGCCCACACTTTTTCATTCAGCAGCCTCAGCCTGTTCACCAAAGCCTTTGTTTCTCTAGTGATTCTGCCAGCCTCTTTACTCGGAACCACTGTGATCAATACTGCTCTTTATCTGTTCTGAAGACCTTGTACAGTAAGTGCTTAAAAAGAAGAAAAGATGAGATAGCATAGAGCTCAGCAAATAGCACAATTTCACGTGAATCTGCAGGGCAAGGGAAAGCGCTTGTGTGAAGAGTTAAAGAGGTTGGCACGAAGATGCTAAGTGTTAATTAGTTATTGATCCAATTTAGCTGATGATTTCCTATCTAGTGTGAGACAGAGACGTTCGGGTCTCAGAGTAATACAGTGTTTTTCGATATCACTGACTTCATTTCTATGCAGGCTTGTCTCCAAATGCAACAGTAAGAGTTCAGAGACACAACAATAAAAGGTCTTAGATGTCTGACTTGTGGTACAATAAACATTTTGAAAAAGATTTTTTAAGAAAACACTATTTCAGTCTTTCCACTTCAAATTTCACATCTATTCATAACTAGAAAGAATTATTATTAGTATAATAATGATATAATAATTTTTATGTGTGTGTGTCTATATATATATATATAGTATTTATTATGTTCTTTGCATTTTTTTTAAATGTATTTTATATGCTATGAATTATGTAGTCAAACTTAATTTATTTACTTATTTTTTGCTTTACTCAGCATGAAACAGAAATTGCAATTGTATTTTCTCTCCTCCTGTGACATATATTAAAGCTAAATTTACTGAAATATCTTTTCTGTTTTGGTTTTTTTATTTGTTTTTGTTTTTTTTATGTAAACTCATTTTTACACTGTTTTTCTCTACACATTTTTCACAGATTGCTTGCGGCCCTCGTACCTCATTTTTAAAACCCTTGGCATATTTGGTATATATATTCTTTGATCAAACCTGGACCATCCTGATGCTGTGATTTAAGAAATCAACATCTCATTGCCATCGAACCAAGCTGAAATACAATACAGGCCCAAGAGCTTTCTAGACCTTGCTGGGAAGGTCTCTAGTATTAATGGCCGTCTGTCGCACAACACCTAATAGTGAGTTTAGCAAACAGGAGCTCTGCACTTTTTATTGCACAAATGGCTGCATTATGTTCTCATCAGCTTACACCCAACCCGCAAAACAAGGAATTCTGGGATGTGCTTAAATCAATGGGATATATTCCATTTACTGGCAACTCTTGCGAGGGCGGGGATTGAGTTTAATCACTTGTGCTCACTTAGGCAAGTCACTGTCAGAAAATGTTCATCACAAATACTGTAACTCTTCCATAAGCAGAATACTATTATAAGGCAGCAGTAAAGCATCGTGCACAAATACAAAAAGCCAGGTTATAACAGTATAATTTTTTTTTAGTTCTTTGCAGGTTTTGCATAGGCAACCAAGTACATTATTAAAAAAAAGCTAAATCTAGTTTTGCTTTTTTTTTTCTGGTATGTACCTATTACTGCGAACTCTCAGTAGAATATTAAAGGCACAGTGCATAAATTCCCTTCTATAAAAAGAAAGAGAATATGACTCATTGGGCTGGATTTTATTGCTCATAGGCATGTCAAATTGCATGCAAAAGGTCTTTCCCTCTATTTCTGAAATAAGAGAGGCAGACAGGCCGAGGTTTAATAACCACTATTAAATTGTCCTTGTGAAACACTCATAGTTGCTCATTAGGCATGCATGCAATAATAACACTGCCATGGACCATTTACAGCATAAAAGAAATGCACGTGTGAAGCTTGAGTATGATGACAGGACACACTTAAGGTCAATGAAGCCTATTCATCAAATCAAAAGCTGCATTATGGAGTGAAAGCTTGTTTTAAATCAAACCACAAACAAAATCATTGGATCACACTGTAGTGTGTGTATATATATATATATTAGTATTATTGGGATGATACTCATCATTCTTTGTCTTCCAAACACGGCGCATGGAGTTAAGACCAAAAAGTTCTACTTTGGTCTCATCCCACCACAGGACTTTCTCCCATAACTGCTCTTTTTATCCAGATGGTCCCTGGCAAACTTCAGACGGGCCTGGACATGGGCTGACTTAAGCAGGGGAACCTTCCATGTGATGCAAGATTTTAAACCATGACGTCTTAGTGTATTAC
>JAUMHP010000073.1:19107681-19119219 GCA_032361065.1 Enteromius trimaculatus | reverse complement strand
TTGTTTATTGTGATTAAATTACACTTGTTTAACACTATCTAAATAAACGGATGACTTATTGAAAGTTTAAATTGTCGCTCTGTGACGGCACGTGACACGTGACAACATCAATATGGCGGATGTAGTACATCCGAATTCCATTCATACTACCCCCGATCATACTATATAGTACAGTACCTACTTTTTAATGGTTGGGTAGTACGTTCGGTTTTAAATGTAGTACCTACTTAAGCAGTATGCAATTTCGGACGCAGCACCAGGATTGTTTGTTGAGCAAAGTTGGAGCAAAACTGTGCAGAACACCGGCCCTCCAGGACTGAGTTTGATGACCCCTGATCTAAAACATTGGCTTCTTCTTGTTTTTAGGAAGTCAAAAAACGAAATGCATATGTGAAATAGACCAAAATGCCCAATTTGCTCATTTTACATTATCACTTGAACACCTTAGATCTGATTACAGTCCTGGAAAGAATATACTTTCAAGCTTGGAAGTCAAAACCAAATGTGACATTTTCAAGTGATTTTTTTTGTTTGTTTTTTTTTTCCTTTACTTGTTTGTTTGTCTATTCAGTTGATTATTTATGTCACTTAAACTTATATGTTTAGTTCTAGTACAATCTGAACAAGTAGCAATTAGTTATTTTAAAAGATGAAGTAATGTTTTCTTTCTTTTTTTTCTCGATTTCGATGCATTTACTCAACACGGTTTCATTCCCAGCTCGTTTATCTGAAGAAGAGAGCAAAACACAAGGTTTTAATCCTTTAATAAATCTTCTTGAATAAATAATGACAGTAGTTGTATCTGCCTGTTATATCTTGTTTTATTGACAAATGGTAGGTTTAGGGGCATGGATTGGGTTACATGCTCATAATGGTGTAAATAATAACTGCTGTGACTTTACATTGAAATCTTACACCCCATCACATATGCAATAATGGCAATATCATTACTCAATTTATTATTTAATCATGGTGGTAAAATCCCAGTATCTCACACTGGCATATTGACACCAATGATTTGAAAAACGACACTAGAGGGGTACCCTGTACATCAAAAAGTGAGGCCAAAGGGTCCTGAACAAGCGGCAATATGTGACAAGTTGATTTGTTAATTTAATTAATAAGGTGACAGCAAAGACATTTTTAATATCTCAAAAGATTTTTATT
This sequence comes from Enteromius trimaculatus, assembly GCA_032361065.1. Taxonomy (NCBI): domain Eukaryota; kingdom Metazoa; phylum Chordata; class Actinopteri; order Cypriniformes; family Cyprinidae; genus Enteromius; species Enteromius trimaculatus. The sequence continues at coordinate 19,118,052 of JAUMHP010000073.1, read as the reverse complement.
TTTTAATTTCAAATAAATTATCAACTCAACTGTTTCTTGAGCAGCAGATCAGCATAGTACAATTTCTGAAGGATCTAAGGGAATGATGCTGAATATTCAGCTTTGCATCCCCTAAATACATGTAATTTTACAATATATTCAAAATTAAATTCCCATATTATTTCACTTTGTTACAATTTTTGTTGTATTTTTATCATTATCACATACAGTAAATGCAAGAGAAGAGATTTATTTTCAAAAAGGGAATCAACTTTTAGTGTAGTTTGCTGCCTGATGAACCAGTTGACTGAGCAGTATTGTCTGTCAAGCTTTATGCTATTTTTCATGAATAGTGCAGACGATGCACTGAAAATCTACCTCGATATAACCAAATTTGCTTCTCGCTAAACAATTAGCTTCTGACATGATGCTTTTAATTTAAAGGGCTAGGCAATGTAAGGTCTTAAAACATGGCATTAACCTGCCTAATTGTGAAAATAGCTCCCATTCATCAAAACTGTGGTTTCCTTTACTGTAAGAGTTGCAATCAAAATGTTTGCTCAGAATATTAGGTGTTCTTGAGAGCATGAGCGCCACTGTAATACTTCATTCCTCACATTTCCACAGCACTTCTCTCTCCTCGGCAGCCGTTGTAAACGTTCCCCTGATTAAATCTGACCCAGGGAACGCTGTCCCTAATTAGCTTTGCTAAACTTTGCATTACAGTCATAAATCAGCAGCTCTGTGTTAGTCTTCCAGGGGGGAAATGTAAATTTCGTTCTTTATCATATTTATCATCCTGCTAAAACAACAGCAGTGCCTGACACGTTATTTAAATCCAGGTTGGTCATATAACAATGCGGCTCGAACTGCGGAGATGCAGAGGACTGTTCATGCTATTCTCATTAAAGGAAAGAAATATGAGCGCTCAGGAATGACCTTATTATTCAAAATACGAAGGTTGGACACTGGAAGAGATGCACAGGTAAAGCCAATGCACACAAATGAACGCAGGCTGTATGTTCCCAATAGCATTATTACAGTATGCTGTTACTATATTATGCAACACTCCTGTCAAGAGTCAAGGCATTTTTTTTTAAATAAAGTTAGATTAAAAATGCTAAATAACTACTTTTATGTATGAGATGCCACAGTTGAATTATACATGCAATATAATGAGGTCATGTGATGAATGTTTGTTGCCTTAAAAGAGTCAGTAGATATAATATTTCTAGATATGACTCGGGTCCCTCAATCTAAGGCTTTTATGCAGTAATTGCAAGCAGCACAAAAAATAGCAGGCAGTATTGTACGTCTACTTGTATTACATTTCAAACATTAATGGAAAGAAAATTTGCGGTTTGTAATATATGTTCAGAAAATCACACAGCTGTTTCTGTTTTCCCATCGGTTTATTGATCAGGATAATCGAGTTGAAAGTAATAAGGCACAATGCAAATTGAGCTTCTACATGTAAACAAACACAGACAGGCTGTAATAATGGAGTGCGGAGCACAGGAAACAGACCACTTTATGTGACATTAAAGACAGATCTTCAGAACTATTGGTCGCTTCTATGCAAATGAGCTGTTATTAAGTCTGCAGTGTTTAGATGTTTGTGTGGCAGGAGGTGCTGGGGTGAGTTATAGCACTCTTCAGCATGGCCTCCTATTAAGAAGTGTACAAAATTAATAGCTATTTATTAACCTATCTACCCGACACCTTTTTTCCCCAAAACTTTTCATGCTTCCTTTAGAATCTGACCACAAAAAATGTCACAGACGTTGTAGTAGTTTTAGAACTTTTTACATTTTGCAATTCTATGTTGTTTTTATTGCGGTTGTTTAAATCAGCACACCAGCTATAATAATTATTATTATTAAAAATATTACAATATTTTATAAATGAATAAAATACAACTACCAGATTTAATTACATTTTTAACTGTTTAAATAAATTGAGTTTCAAGTCATGTACAATGAATAATAATAATAATAGTGAATAAAAAAGCAAAATAAAAATAATACAAAAATTAAATTTAAAATAACCATATTAGGTTACACATTGCAATAACGTTCATTGGTTAACATTAGTTAACAACATCAGTTAACAAATACTAAGCATGAACAACAGTACCACAGTATTTATTAATCTTAGTTAATAAATACTAATTAATGTTAATTAGTAATACATTTACTAATGCATTATAAAAATCACAAGTTGTGTTTGGTAACATATGCACCGTGAACTAACATGAAGAAACAATGAACAACAGTATTTTTATTAACTAACATTAATAAAGATTAATAAATGTAGTGTAAATGAACAAATAAGCTTTAAAATAGGTACTTTTTTATAAGCGTTTATATGGGCAATTGGTGCATATACTGTACTTGTGTGCCAACTACTCCGCTGAAACTGCTGCTTTTCTAATTTCCTCATGTCGTCATATCAGGGATTGTTAATGTAATTCATCTAAATTAGTGGACCGATATTGGGAAAATATATAACTGTCATGTAAAGTTCTGCACTGTCTAGGGTGAATCTAGGGAGAACAAATTATGAAACATCATGCATTTCACCATAACACACACACATTAACGACCCCTGCTAGTATACTTCAGCGTCATGGAGAGCGACGTCCTGTCAGAATGAACCACACGGGCAGAGGACAGAGACTTATGAAACTTGACTGACAGTGACTGATCACACAGCTTCTGTGTCTGAGCTGAAGACCCCCACGAGCTGCTCGAGATACCGCTCATATTTCACTCACTTCATTTTGAGTGACACACACTGAATGGGGTAAATTGAGCCACCCAGACTGTGAACGCTAGAATAAAACCTCAAGATTCAACAACTCAAACCACTATAAGACTAAAATATGAGCTCTAAATAATCACAGCATAACAGACAAACGAAGCTGACAAACACGACAGCAACAGACAAATAAAACAGGAAACAGAGAAACAATAAATAGTAACACAGTGATCCGTTTAATTTATTCATGTCGGCGCGGCATTGCTGGAAACTATCTCAGTTGATGATTAAACTCCTTTCTCATAAACCCTCACGCCGGAAATATGATGAAAAAGCACACATTGTGTTTATTTGACTCTCTGGTGTTCCTAGCGTTTAATGTTGAAAGATTTTTTGTCTGACAGGAAGAGCGCCTGTCAGAGTCGGGCCACAAAAATAAAATGTGGAAGGAGCTCAGACACTGCTGACAACATTCAAAGACATCAAACTGAGAGAAAACATAAGCAGTTCATCTGCAAACTAACCAAAGTAACCTGACAGCAAAGATCTTCCCTTTATGAAGTCTGTGTATAAACTAATCACTCACTTATTTTCATGTATATTTAATATATTTTGAGGTGTCACATTTCTACTGTGTGTATGTACATTCGCCATTAACCCTCTACCAAAAACCTCTCCATAAAGCAACGCAGTGCAGCTCATAAACACATCAGTGACCTTTCACGTGCTACATCACAGAAATCTCAAACTGACCCTATAAAGCAGCACATTTTCACTGCAATGCACCTCAGCAGTGCCATTGTTTTGCCTTAATTAAAAGACCGCAGGAGAAAGCACAGATTTGTTATTAGGGTCACCGAGGTCACGCAGCAGTTTAAAATGAATCCAAGTCATTTCTTAATAGACTCTGCAGGGCCACGTTCGCATTCACAGTAAATGATGCTGGTCATTTGATGTGGTGGTACACAAACAAAAACAGTCTATAAGTCGCTTCCATGTTGCTTCCGCCTCTTGAGATTTAGCAGAACTCGGCTCATCAGTGCAGTGCTGTGCATCTAATAATTCACTGCAAATAAACTGCTATCATTCTTCTGACAAACTATAAGCACTTGGAAATGTGTTTACAGTTCCACTGGAACATATTGGAGGCACTCTGCAGTCTGCATCCTGCAGCCAACATATTAACAATGTTGACTGCGCTATTAAGCAAATTTCTCAGTGGACCAATCTGTGATTTACAGTAAGAGAAGCCAATAAACACCCTTTCCTATGAGGCTTCTGTCAAATACAGCACATTTTCCCCTTTGCTTTCATACGTTGCTTAATATTCCAGGGTCTCCTCTCTGCCTCTCATATAAAGATTTTTTTTCTCTCTCTTTTTCCATGGCCGGTCATCCCTAACTGGGTCATTAAGGATCAAGGTGGTCATTTGCTTAATAAAAACCTGCGTTGATTTGAAGTGTTTTTAAGCCTGCAATGCGGGAGAACTAACGCTCCCTGGACATGAGATTGACTATTTTTTATAACTCAAGAACATAAAAGGAGTGCTTCATTGAAATGTATTACTTTAAAAAAAATAGCTTTTTAAATGATTCACTGTGGTGCTCAATAAAAAAAAAGGTGGAGAGAACAGCCGAATACTCAATAGGACAAAAGAAAAGAGAAAAGTCAATAGGGCAGAGCTGCTAAAAGAGGGTGAAATGCAGTTTTTAAAATGATTATCAATATGTTTCGAGATACTTTGGCTCACGTATCATTCTAAACTTTTTACAACAAAGTAACGACCTGAAAATGTGAACTCTGTATGCAAGCTGATGTATTAAAAAAAATGGATTTAAAAGAAAAAAAAAGAAAACAAACAACCCTAAAATATATATATGTATATTTTAGGGGTGTGATCATTTACAAAAATCACAATTCGGTAACGACACAGTGGTGTCACAGTTCGGTACATTTTTGATACAGAAGAAAAAAAAGAGAATTTCTTTGATTTTTTTCACATTTTTATTTATTAAAACTAACATCAAAGTATGATCTTGGTTTTTTTTTTCTTTTACTTTGAACAACAATGGAGCTATGCTTCACATATCTTCTGGGGTTTCTTCTTAGCAGCAAATCAAAACAAAAACAAAACCTCCTTTATAACCAAAACCAAATGCTCCTTTAAAAAAATGAAATGTAATGTTGTAGCAGTTATAAACTAATAGAAAGAAAATATTTTTTTTTTTTATTTTTTTTTTTTTTAAATGGAACTCAGTTTCAATCAATATTTAAGTTTTTTTTTTTTTTTTCAGAAAGTGTCTTCAACCAACCCGGTATCACGCCAAGGCGTGACATTAGACAAAACGTGTAGCTGTCACGGAGAGTATAATACAAGGTTTTAATCGCTAAAATTATCCCGCTCTGTTAACGCGTTCACATCTTATTCAAAAGACACTCTCGTCCTGTAGAATGACACAAATCGATCACACAAGAGCAAATAACATCTCACAACATCATGATGCGGTCGGTCACGAGACACGCGAGAGCCAATAGATTTTTACAACTAAGGCCGACGTAAGGATTCTGCTGGTTTTTCAAAGCGGACCAACGTGATAATGTCACGTCTTGGCATGATACTTGTTTGCTTCAACACACGGGGCGCTGTTGTGCTTCAGCTAAAAAAGGTCACAATCTTTCTGTTCTTTGCTAGCAGGGCTCAATAACATTTAGTATTTTCTCTGTTACCGATCTATTGTTTTGCCCTGTTTGAATCGGTTGGAAATGTTTGGGGGTGGGAGGGGCAGTCAGCACGTAGCCAGTCCCGTCGTTTGCTCTGCCTTGTTGAGCGTAGCACTGAAAACATTACATTTTACACACTTTATTTTCTTTTTTTTCTTCTCCAAATATAAAATTATAAGTCTGAATCATTCAGTTTGTAATGCGTACCAAACCAAAAGCCCCATACAGAATGGTTCAATACGAATACGCGTATCGTTACAACCCTAATATATATATATATGTACATATATATATATATATATATATCCTTCAGAGATGCACACACATTAATGTGCATGCTAATGTTGTTAGCACTACTCTGACGACTTTATACGTAACATCAATTTAAAAACAACTTGACTTCTCACAAGCAGTGTTGCCAACTTTTTTCAATCGAAAGTAGCTAAAGTCAGCTTGAAAAGTCGCTAGATGGCGCTGTATGACGTCATACGTCAATTTGCATATTCATTACATCAGTGCGTCATATTATCTTGCTTCTCTGTGGTCACATGATGTCAGTCAATGCACCCAAATTCTCATTATATAATATATAATGTTTTCACTGATATATTTAATGGTTTCTGTTGTCAGAAAAACAGAATGAATATAAAATAATGATGCACCCCATTATTAGGTCTCCTAAACTAGCTCTACCTTACAAGATGTTAATCTGGATTAAAATCCTTATTTATAATCGAGCCGTGGTCTGATGAAAATCAAACACACATAAGAAATAGACAATGGCTATGCTGTCATTTTGACTATATTTGCATTTAAAATAGAGTTCGAAGCACCATAATATATATTTTAACTGAAAGCTCTGCTCCTCAGCCATTCGCTGAACAGAACAGACGCAGAGAGAGACGTGTGCGTGCTGGGAAAACAAGAGCTCATCAAGAGAACCAGAGACTTGCTGAGATTTGTCCAAGAAGGGGTTTTGAAAAGTCCCTAAATATAGTTGGCAACACTGCTCACAAGCGAAGTAACTACATCGTCAATTATTCCTTACATATATATATATATATATATATATACTGTATGTGTGTGTAATATTCATTACATAAGCATGATTCAAATCTATTAACGTATTTACTGACATATCGCTCAAGAATTACTGATATAAATATTTTATTCAACTTTATTTGGAGTACTACACATTTCATATAATTAGACAAGAAATGTGGTTTAATGTCACTATTGATAAAGTCTTTATAAGCTTTTAACAATGTGTATTCATATTAATAATATAAAAAAAGTTTTTATTTAAAGTATGCCTAAAGTATGCTTGCAATAGTTTCACTTTAGCACAACCAAATATATTTCAGTATATCTTTAATTGGAATTCAGCACTATTGTTAAAGTGCATTGAGTACAAAATCGTATTTCAATTTAGCAGACTTGAAATATACCAGTTAAGCGTACCAAATGCAGGGTATTTTATTAAGTATGTAAATACTGTAGGTACAGAAAGTGCATTGGTACTATGCTTGGCAAGAAATAACTGTATTTTTCACTAGGGGAAAACAATCTAATTGATAAACAACACTAAACAAAAGGGGAAAGAACTAAATTAGGCTAAATCAAACCACAAACAAAAATAAATAAATAAATAAATAAAAATAAATAAATAAAATTCTGATGAACATAAAATAAATTTAAAAGAAACAGGCATGGACTAAAAGCAACTAATAATTGCCTTCACTGAGTCTTTAAAGGCTGAATTTAGATGCTTTGATGGAAGCATTTAAGGTATTCTTAGCACGTAGCCACTCGAACAGATTGGCAGATTAATAGACCATGGACTGGGGAATCTGGAATGAAAATTGATGAAGAATAAATAATTATTGTGTAAAAGTATGGCATGTCAAGGAATATCAAGTGTATCCATTTAAACAGCACAGTAAAACTACAATTAGCACATTTTGAAGCAAAATAAATAAATAAATAACAACAGTAAACTATCTGTGTGGGTCTGCTCTTTCAGAGGGTTTAAGGACACCGCAGGAGGTCTGGGTATAAAGACGTCAGCGCCCAGCCTGTCGCTACATCCCGCCCAATCTCTTTCTTGTAGAAATTGAGGTTTGTGAAGGTCGTTATTGAGAAGTGCTTGTCTTATTACAGTGAGTGACCTTCACCTCAGCCTCTGCCTCTCTCCTCTGTGTTATTTAGTGAGGTCTGACACACATGTTTGAGTGTGTGTGAGGCTGTCAGAGAGGAGGAATAAACCTCATAGTGCTTTTCCTTGCCTCTTTATCGCTAGATGCTAGTGTAACTGTCAGTCTTCCTTTCTCTTTGTCGCTCAGGGACACAGAATTATGAGATTGGCAGGATACTGCTTTTTTCGCCGGACGATGATGGGATACTGCCTATAAAAAAAGACAGAATCTCAACAACATTCACTCAAAGCCTTTTCCCACGTGAAAGCTCGAATGTAGCATGTCCGAATAAAACACTAATGCAGTATTAAAGAGAATTTTATTTTGGGGGAATTAAATAAATAGTGAGATTGCAACTCAGAAAATGTTTAAGAAATATTTTCATTTGTTATATTTCCATTCAGTGGTTTCAAGTTTAAGGAAGTGGATTTCTACATTGTTACAAAATATTCAATTTTATATAAACACTGAACTCTATTCATCAAAAAATCCTGAAAAAAAGATATATTTGAAAATATACACTTTAAAGTATATTTAAATAGAAAAATAGCTATTATAAATAGTAATATAATTTCACAATTTTAGTGTTTTTACTGTATATTGTTTTTTGTATATGAGCAGATTTTCTTTTAAATTTGTGATTTAAAAAAGAATTCAATCAATCACATACTTTTGATTGCAGTTCCTCCTTTTAGCTTTTTAGGCAAAAGAACAATAATATTGTAAGCATAGACTATCCAAAACTGTGTTAATTCCAAGTTAAACTCAATCCCCATATGATAACATTCAAACACAGATACAGAAAAGGATACCTATTTATTTCCATTGGACACAAAGTTATTAGTGGTAAAATATTATTTAGATTTTTAAAACACTCTTCGCTTGGTTCTTTTAAGAACTGTTCACTGAAATGAAACAAAAATGGGACACTACTGTGAAAACCTTTATTTTTGTGAGTTTAAGAGTGTAACAGGTCAGCTACATTTTGGTGCTTTCGTCACTGATACCTCAGTAAAGAAACCCTCAAAAACACCTCTCCTCTTTCTGAACAGGGAAGAAGTAAAATTGCTTTCCTCCAAGTGTTTGTCACAGGTGTCAAAAGAGTGTGTCTAAGTCGGTTAAGTCTGATTTTGGGCGAGCGAAGGCCCCTGAAGGAAGAAGGGACTCTACTTGCCTTCTCTTGCCTTCTCTGTTTCTTTGTAGTGTTTTCTTCTACACAGCTGCGGCCCTCCAATCGGTGAAAAGAACCCCTGTAGATTTATCCGGCACCTGAAAATGGGTTTCTGGGATGATGTATTATCCAGGTCTGCTCTTGAACGTCAATATTGGGCGTCTTTATCTCCCCGCTGTCTCTTTTGTAAGGAGAGCGTATGGATTGGTTAAATAACAAGAATGAGACGTCTGCTCCTAAAAGCCCAGTCGCTCCAGCTGAATCAAAAAGTTGCCACAACTTTGCGGTGTGTGTTTACGTGCAGCGGCTGGTGTGTGCGTGGAGATCTGTTCGTTATCTCAAACACTTAGCGAATAGCTAATATATGTGAGTGAGAGCTTTTCGTGCGGCTCGTGAGCAGGCCTAGCCGTCTGCGATTTATCTTCGCCGCTGATATGTGGACGGGCTTTATCAGGGGAAACAGCCTGTATTTCAGCCACTGTGCCGTGGCCTGTCTGTTTAACTCTATCTGCTCATCTCGTGTGGACGTTATTGACTGGGTTTGAGACACAAAATGTGTTTTTGGGCTTTGCTGACAGCTGCTTCTAACGGGTAAAAAGGCAGAAAGTGTCACAACGATGCAGGGGAGAGAAATGGCAGCGAGGTAAACCTCATGCAGCACCCGCTCTGACCCCATTGACCTTTGATTCGCACCACTGAATGGATTCAATCTTTCAATCTGTCTGTGGCTCTCCCCGAGGAAACCTTGACCAATTCTGCTATCACTGCGGTATTACCGACTGGATCAAACTCCAAAAGTTGTGCGGCAGACACAGACAAACAATTCTTCGAAGGCAACTCTTCAACAGTTCTAAACTCTTCTTTAATTTCCCTCACGGTGGCATCTGGCCTCATTCACAGCTGAACGAAAACCACCTAATTCTCTCATAAACCTCTGAGATGAACCATCAGCCTGTTAACATCTGTTCTGAGCTGAATCTGATGGTACCTGATGCTTTTTTCCGGGCTAAATGCAACACCTGTCGGTTACCGTAGTCAAAGGACGCCACTAAGTCTCTCTGCTCTCCACCTGTCGTGACCAGGTGAGGGATTCTGGTCAGTAGACATCTCATTTTGCTCCTTGGCTCCAGACAACCTAGTCAAGCAGGCAAGTTAGACCTAAAACTCTCTTAGGTAAACTATAGCAGCAGATGCTGGGAACAGGACTGCGCATTTTTTAGAAATGGATTGAGAATGATTTTAATTGCAGTTAGATTCCTGAATATGAATTTAATTTAAAATGAGTTACTAAACATAAAAATGCAATTTAAAAGTAGGAAAACAAAATTAAAAGGAAGCAAAGACAAACTGTCAAGACCGACTATTGTAGGTAGACTAAGAAAAAGGTAGACTAATAAAATTATATTCAGATGATATAACAAATTAATACTCAATTTTGTAATTGTTTACAGTAATTTTAAACTGAAAATCAGATATTAGCTGAACAAGAATAAGTATTAGAAAAACTGGACTTAAAATATTGCTTTGATTCAAAATTGAACACGT
>JAUMHP010000073.1:19078083-19091636 GCA_032361065.1 Enteromius trimaculatus | reverse complement strand
CACATATTATACATAATGCCATCCCAAATATAGCATTGCAGCATGCTCTATTTTTTAGCAATTCTCCGTTTTAGCACTTCAACATCTTCAATTCAACATTTCTAACTACTATTTACTTCCTAATATTTAAGTTTTATGGTAACATAATTTCAATTAACCTTTTTTTATTTTACATTTAGTCAACGATAACAGATTTAGCATTTACTTTTATGCATATGACAGACATTTTATAAAAAAAGGCCATGCTTTACCTAGTTAAGTACATTACTTAAGTCTAAATATATAAGTCATGTTCTTATACGAGTCTAATATTAAGTATATTGGTGTCTATTCTTCAGATGATGAAATGCAGATACAGTTAGATATGGTTTACCATTTCCTCCCAAGTGCAAATACTTTGGAATTATTAAAAACAATAACCGTATGACCTCAATGAATCATTTACAATGTGTTACCGACCTGCTCGTAGAAAAACTCAAAGATCACTGTGTTCTTGCATTAACCAGCATCACTAGACACTTTTGAATTCAATTTTCACACACTTTAATTCTTCATCTAGTAGACACCATTCATCTAAAATCCATACTCTAGATAGCAGAGTACACAGTGTAGTAACACATCATCTGGGATTCAACTAATGACTATTTCAGCATATTTTGCCAGCGGTTAGTAAATAAGATGCAGGTGGCACATCTGTTTAGTAAACGGTTTCACCTCACAACGTTTACTGTAGTACATATGTGGCAGGTACTATTATAAAGTGTCGTTCATTCATCAAAACAAACATCATGAAGCAAGCCGTCTCTCAAACGCCTGTCACATGATCTGAAAGAGCAAGACACCACTGCCATCTTCTGTCTCACTGTTTATTTGGCTCTATTGTCTTGCCTCGCTCTCGGCTGCTCTCCTCATCTCATGATAGATCATACAGCCAGGAAGAGCAGCCGACTGAAACTTCAGCTCTGGAGACTTTGGGGAGAGAGAGAAAGAGAGAGAGGCTGCTTTATTGAGCAACATCTCTCTCTTTCTCTCAAACAATAGCCATAAACAGAAGCCGTATTCACTGCTGCAGGGTCAGCCTGGCCCATTAAAACAAACATCTGGGGAAAAGCTGATCTCATAGCCTTCCAATAAGTAGAGAGGAAACTATGTTAGTTTTCCTGTGCATCTCTGCTTGTTATCAGAATCTGGGCAATGGCCTACGTACTCATGCATCTAAATGCATTTGCAGAAGTGTTGTTGTTTTGAATGCTATGTTTTTGTAGCGTGTGTCTGTGTGTGACAAACACATGGCAGTGAATCTAGGTGGAATGGATTGCTGATGAGAATTCTGGGTCAGCTGAAGACGCCCAGAGAGGAAGATGCTGAATGTTCCTCAGATGTCCTGAGAGAATGTTGCGCTCACAAATAAACGAGTCTGACTGCTGTGTCCTGCACTCCAGGCGTCCCCATCAACGCCATGACACTCGCAGATGACGAGAATAAAAAATAAGGAAAAGAAAACAAAAGGATTGATGAGATGTGAAAACAGACCAAACAAGATGACATGACAAAAAGAAAAATACATGTGCTGAAAAGAGAAGAAACAAGAAAAAAGAAACTAAACAAAAAGCATGCAAAAAAATGAAGCAAACATTTGAAGAAAAGGAGAAATAAAAGCTTGGAAAGACTAGAGGAAATGGATAGAAAAGAAAAGCAAAAAAATTGAGGAAAAAGTTGGAAAAAGAACAAAAAAGATGCAGAAAATTTGAAAAGGAATATAAAAGAAAAGCAAAAAAAATAATAATAAATGAAGTTTGAAGGGAGCAAAAACCATGCAAGTAAAAAATAGAAAAATAAGAGAAAAAAAGATAAAGACTAGACAAATTAAAAACAGAAAAAAAGGGGCAAAAAAGATAAAAAGAAAAGAAAATGATAGAACAGAAAAGCAAAGGTGCAAGAATAGATTAAGTGAAAGATGCAGAAATGTTAGAAAAATACATTAAAAAGAGAGCAGATACTATTATTAAGTGATGTTGATAAACAAGTTTCAGGAGGAGCGCTGACGCATGATTAGCCGCGGCTGAAACCACTTTTCTAATCAATCTAATTCCACCTCGTCTAATCAAATCCATAAGCCTTCCTCTTAAATAAGCCTGATAATAAGAATACACATCTCGTTACGCATCCTTCTTCCACTCCTTCTCCACCTCTTTTTCACGTCTTCCTTCCGGGGGCAAGCAAAGTTCAAGCCAGACGCCGAGCTCAGCCCTCGCTAGGGTTCAATCACAGGGCTTGGTGGTCACCGACCTCCCGGTTCGCTCCCTGGACAGCACGACAAATACTCTTTAATTGTTTATCATAAGGAAACGTGAACTCGTGAAAATACAATAAAGCAAAGATGAAGCCAAGAGAAGAGAAGAGAAGAGAAGAGAAGAGAAGAGAAGAGAAGAGAAGAGAAGAGAAGAGAAGAGAAGAGAAGAGAAGAGGCAATTAGATGTGTAAAGAAGGGGAAGAAAGACACTGTGTCAATTAAGGAGCCCTGTGGGACCTCTGAGAAATATCTCTCAGTTTCCTCCCTGATAATAACTCTGTCTAAAGCCCAAATTAAAAGATCCATCAGACAGATAACTCTATTAAAACTGTTATTAAATCATCAAAACTATTTCGCAACACCCCTGCCCCACTCACTAGCAGAGCATGTTTAATTGAACCAACTAACAGAGAGAGAGAGAGGTGGTTTTACATGAGTGACAGCTAAATTACTCCCCTCTTCATGTTGTACTATGAATCACTTTAGACACGCCAGTTATTATGCAGTAGTCCCGTTTAGAGCAAAATTATGAAGAAGTGTGGCTAATTCATTACAAATATCCCTGGAAACCTACAAACTAATAAAGCGGACTGACCAGCAATGTTTTCCAACCCAAACATGGTCCATTATCTGCTCTGTAATCATGCCCTTTCAGTGAAAAAGCATCAGATAAGATTGTTTTCCAATAACCTAGGGTACAGCCAATTATAATCTTTATAACACTTAACGATATGCTAAGGCTTCACTATGCAATATAATTTCCCATGCATTGCGTTTAACACTGAGCACACGTATCAGAAGAAAACACCAAAATCAAATGCTTCTTAAATGTCAGATGCACTCTTAAGTATCTCAATGTTTGTTCTTGGCCTACATTTTTCTATTATTTTTCCCCATGGAAAAAAACAAAGTTGTTTTAGATGAAGTTAAAATGCAAATAAGTGTCATCATGCTCATCAAAGAAGCAGTTACTAAAACTTTAAGGTGCATATCAAAATAAAAAAGAGGCAGATATTTGTCAAATTGCACTATAAAAGTGTTTTTCTAAGTTGTTACCTAAAGAGACTATTTTTCTTTTTTTAAATATGCCATATAACCATAATTATGTAAACCAGAATGTGGAAAAGACAAAACAGGAATAACTATAACAAATATTCTGAAATGAGTTTGAAAGAGCTCATAAAAAAGCTTTCACGTGTGCTGCCCCATAACGACGCCAGTAAATATCTGAAGTTAAATAATAGGAGGTCAGAGGTCAGTGCATTAGCATTGCTGTTGGCTTGAAGTGTTAATTGCCCCAGTGTCATTAGACTGCTGGTCACGTTGAGACGGAGAAGCACCTCAGCAACTCCAAAAGAGCGCATGATTGGAGATTACGCTAATGCATGTGATACCCGTTATATTGCATGTTATTCACATAGCAATTAAAATTAGCATCAGGGCACCGCAGCGCATACCAAGAATGCAGTCATCAGCTGTCATTGTCACCTGCGGAAAAAAAAAAAAAAAAATTAAAATTGCATTTTTAGGTACACAACATAACATGACTGAGCTACAGCTCAGGCGAAAAGTGTTTGCTACTTTTAACCAACTGAATCACAATAGTTTTGCTTTTTTAAGCAGTTAAGCATTTGTTAACATAGCAGTGAGAGTTATTTACCTGGAGGAAAAACAGCAACTGGTGGGATGAAGAGCGCCATTCTAAGTATCTGATAAACGCTGTAGTTCTCTGATCTATGTTGTAATGTTCTAATCACACCCGTCTTCTGTTCTCTAACTTCATAAAGCAGGTATTGATCTACTGTATGTACATCGGTTTCTTGTAGACATCCATCTAGTATTCCACCTTTTCCAGACATCCTCTCTCATATGAAAGATAGTCTAGGAACGCTGGTTTGTTATCCAGTACATCCAATTTATTTCTTGCACATGGCATTTGGTTACGAGATACATGGTGTTTGGCATCAAAAATGAGCCATTGTAAATGAGATTCAAAAGCTTTTCAATGAATATTGATATATTCCAGTGTGTTCCTCACAGAAAGCTATTGTATGACTTTAGAATATGGACTGCTTTTATGGTGCTTTTTGCCTTTTGGGGAGGTTTGGAATTACGTAAAGGGACATTTTAGACAGCTTGACACACACCGTGACATTTTATGGGATTGATGGGACTTCCATTTATGAAATCTCTTGAGGTTTCCCTATTCTAATATAACAACCATATACAAATGGTTAATAAATAAATCAAAAATGGTTTCAACCACACCAGGATGCGGTCAAAATCCTTCCATGACCTCTTCACAAGCCAGATCAAAACATTATCTCACCTTCACTGAAATATTTGTGTCCCGAATAGATCTCCACCTACGTCATTTCTCACAGAACTAGATACCTTTCTTCTTGAAAACAAAAAGTTACGAAGAGTTCAGGAGTATGACAGCATTCCCTGAAGGACTAAAACTGTTTTTGAAGGTGAAAGATGACTTCTACTTATAAGTGTCTTTAAAGGAATAAATAGTTCAACCCAGAAATGAACATTCAGTCATTATTTGCTCACTCTCATGTCATTCCAAACTCGTACAGCTTGCTTCCTTCTCTGAAACACAAAAGAAACAGTTTTTTTTTTTTTTTTTTGTATTGTACTGGTTGCTTTTTCCATGCAACGAATAGAGACTGATGCTTTCAAGCTTTAAAAAAAAAAGGATGCTAAAGGACCATGAAAGTAGTCCGCTCATCTTGAGGACATTCTGTGAGGAACAGATCGAATAAGTAATGCAACTCGAAGCCCATATTACAAGCTCCAGCATCCATTAGGTAAAGTTGTGTACCAAACTTCTGTAGAACATGAAGGCGATGGGGAAAGAGCATCTCTTTAGGTCTGAAATGTCATGCAGTCACGCATGCATTTTAATCAGGAAGACCTGCGGGAAACTCCGTGTCTCTTTTGATCACTAAGACTGCTGGGGCGAAGCCACTGTTAACACTCAAAGATGAAGACAATTTCTGACATTTCACAGACCCCAAAATACTATGAACACACGAAAGCCTAAAGATTAATCTACAATGCATAAAAGATACTTGCACACATGCCCTGACAGATATAAAAATGGCACCTTTATCCACTGATGCATGCGTGCGAGCCCACAAACTCTCCAAGTTCAGTCAACTTGAAGTCTAGAAGTTACCCTTAACGACTTTCTTAAAGGAGTACTTCACCCAAAAATGAATATTTTTGCGAATTGATGACACAATAACAAAATAAATTGTTGAATAAAGTCATTAAAACACAAAAAGTATTCTTGTAGCTTCGTAAAATTGCAGTTGAACCACTGATGATAGACTATTTTACAGATGCGATTTGGTAGTTCTATTGCTGTTAAAGGAGGGTCATAGCTCTATGATTTCATCAAAAATATCTTAATTTGTGTTCAGAAGATTTGCAAAGCAAATGGGTTTGGAAACGACACTATGGTTATTAATTAATGGTAGAATGTTCATTTTTGGGTGAACTATCCCAATGCATGTTCCTGACTGTGTTGTCCATGAATCATCAGGGCAGTTTATTCCAAAGAAACAACAAAGAAATTGAATCAGAATATAACTATTTCCCCAGTCTGAAACGACTTTTTATTTCACCCAACTTCAATAACAATTTTTGTACAGAACATCCAGTTCAACAATCCAATCAAATTCTCAAGACCCACCCAGCCTTTTCACACTGTAGAAGACAAATGTGTTGCGTCTGTATCACACTGACTTTAACTAGAAGAAGAATCCATTTTGTTTTAATTACGACGAGCTTCAAAGGGTGGCACAGGGTTGACCTTCAGGACAGGGCTTACCTAAGGGATGAGTCAGAAGCTTTTATATCCTATTCCAGCTCAGAGAGACTTACTCCGCTGAGGGAAAACAGACAGAGGAAGTACAACACAATACCCTTGAGGGGAAGAGCTCATCACAATGAAAGACAACTTTGGGAATCCCGTTTCCCTTTGTTCCCTTATTTCCGTCTGCTTTTGCTTGAGCACAAGTAGCCGAAATGCTACAGAGGTGAGGACTTATCATGAGGTCTACGGTCTTAACAAGAGGATGAAAATGAGAAGAAGAGAAGAACACTAAATTGTCCTTTGATTAGGAAATAGAAAGTACAAGGAGACTTGTCATAAAGAGTTAAAAGCGGGAAGGCTGGTTGCCAAAGGCGTGAGAAGGGTCAAAGGTAACGAGGCAAAGCCGTATATCAAAGGACACTCGGTCATCCTCTAATGAGGGCCAGAAGCCCTAAAGAACTGTGCAGAAGTGAGCAGAGTTGGCAGTCTCAGAACCTCAGGGTGCCACACACTTGGACGGCAGACAGAGGCGCCGCGGCACAGTCTGAATCGCCCGCAGTGCGGCATGTTCTCAGCACGACGGCGAGTGCATGGCACAGTCTGTACAGCGCTGAGCACCGGAGCCGTCTCATTACCGAGCCACAGTTAAAGAGACGAGTCGCGCACACCTTCAGTCCCTCACTGTGCTCTGTCACAGCCTCCACGCAGAGGCCTGATCCCTGTTGAGAGGCAGTGCAGTCCACACACACACACAGCACACCTACCACTTCCTTTATTTCAGTTTTTTTTTTTTGTTTACTACCATCTTTCTAGCCTTACCTTGAGTTTAATTGGTTCACTAGCTTTTTTGTCCTTCGTTTGCTTCTTTAGTTCCTTTATTCATGTCTTCATTTCTTCCTACATTTCAGTTGTCCTCCTGTCATCCTTTTTTTATTCCTTCCTTCATGCTTTGCATCCTTATGTTTTTCTTCATGATTTCTTCCATGCATTTATTTATTTATTTTTTTATTTTTTTTTGCCTTCCTTTCCTTCCTTCAGTAATGTTTTGCTTCAATAATATTTCTGATTCACGGAACATTGGTTCTATCTTATGTCCTGCCCTTAACTTCAATAATGCTTTCCTTCCTGCTTTCAAAGGTCCTTTCTTCTTCCTTCTTGTTTTTGTGCCTCTCTTTTAATTTTCCTCCTTCCTCTTTGCATTTCCATCCTTTTCTCTTCCTGCCTTGTTTCCTTCCAGCCCTTAATTATTTAGTTCTGTTGTTAATTCACGTTTTCCATCTTGCCTTCAGACTTCCTCCTCACAACCTTCATTCTTTTCCCTTCCTTCATACTTTCATTCTGCTTTCCTCCATGCTCTTCATTCTTTTCATTTCTTCTTGAATATTGTTTTCTAACTTACTTCTACCTGCCTTCCATTTGCTTCATTACTGTTTCCTTCCAGCTCCTTCTCTTCATCTTTTTCTGCCTTCCTGAACTTGTTTTTCTTCTATCTTCTTCCTGCCATTCTTTCATTACATTTCTTCCTTCCTGGCCACATCTCCTTCTCTTTGTCTGCTTGTTTATGTATTTTGTCCTTCTTTCTCATTGCTTCATTCTCTTTCTTTTTCCTCTTTCCTTACTTCCCTCTCTCTCTCTCTTTTCCCCAACACCTCAGCTCTACTTTGCAGAAGTTTACAGCCCATAAGAATCACTAATAATCCAATTAAGCCCAGCGAGTTCTGCAGTCAGTGCAGAATTCTACCTCCTCATGTCCCTCTATAACTCTTCAAACACAGACCATCAGGGAGGAACAGGTGAGCAATATATGATTTTGTGCTGTATACACGTGTACCCTGTGGCAAGACACTGACAATGCAGATTTTGTGTCACAAAATGAGCTCTGCTGCCACATATCAAACCCTGACAAAATCCCCAACCTCAGTCTATGCGTTTTCAGCATATAACATTAGATTTCCTGAGCAGACTCCTGCTGAGCAAAACCTCCTCATGACATTGCAAAATAGATCCTGAACTTTTAAGAAGATTACAGTAGATTTATCTTCTGCCCAAATGGATACATTTTAGTCATTTATTACTGGAAACCAAAATTAAGTACTCAGATGTTGTTGTCTTGTACAATTTTGAAGAACGGCTTAGCAATCCAAAAAGCTGCATTTCGTTAATGGATCTCGTTTGGAAATGCCTGCTCTGAACTTTTTGGAAGGTCTTCATATCTTTAGGATGTTTTAAGTTTATTCAGAACTAAAATAAGCATAAAAAAATCGCTTTCTCTCTCCATTTCTTCTTCTTTACCATGTAACATTTTATTTAATGAAGTAGTTAATGAATTTTCTCTGCATTCTTACAGGCATTTAAAGTTATAGGCGCCATTTAGACCTGATATTAACCTGCATTTCACCTCTGGATAGTATCTAGTTATTTAGCTGGACAGCATTTGCACCTTAATTCCAACATGTCTCCAGAGTAAAAGTGGTGAGAATCCATCCTTAACCACTTAACATGGTTGAGTGCTGTACGATCAGAAGAAAATGCATATTAATGCAAGGTTAAAAGGGTTCCTAAGAAAAAAAAAAATAGAGAAGCCCTTATATAAGCAGTCTGTTCATATGGCAGTATATACCAACTGTCATGGAAAATCCCTTCCGTTGTTAAAACGAGTCATTAATTTCACAGTTCATATACATAGCCAATAATGGTAGATGTTCATTACACTGGGCATCATTAAACTACGCCTTCTGTTACTGATACTTTGATTCAGTGAGCTATATGATAACTAGCACAGTCCAATAGTCACAGAAACAAAGTTTTTATTTAAAAAGAAAACATCTTTTGTAGCTGCAAAGGCACATTTTAGTACAGCCAAATAACAGTTAGTCATATAAACAAGCAAGAGCCAAATACCCTTTTTATTAGAATTTCTGCTCACCCAAAAAATGAGTGATCATATCAATAACCTAAATATGTAATTGTGGAGTATTTTGGTTTTTTTCTGATCTGTTACTCTCTACTCTAGCATGATGTGTCCTCTCTTCTGTGCTCAAATACCCTAAGTGCATCAATCATATCAATAAATACTACACTTCTATGAATGCACATGGCATCATTTACTAATCTTAGAGTTCATCACAGATCTGTCTTGAATGGTTTATGTGTTATCAGCAAAATTCAATTTCGCTGTGGAGATTTTGGAAGCCATTCAGACTTCCTGAACCCTCTATTGAAACTGAATAATGATTTATCATTTATGGTTTGTTTTACCTCAACCACAAGTTCAAAAGGAATTCTATTAAAGCTCAGCAGATGTTTAATGAAGGGTGTAGGGAACATTATTGAGCACCAAACATGCAAACTCTCACACAGACTGCACAGCACGAGGAAGAGTCTGTAGAATGGGAATTAATGGAAGTCATTTAGAGTGCTTTGTGTCTTCTCCTCTCTCTTGCCCAGGGATGTTATTCATTATTTTAATATATCTCCATGATATTCCTGTACATCCACTCCCTGCATGCTAAGTGCTAACACAGACACAACACTGGGGCATACATTACTCTCATTTACTCCGAACAGACTGCAGAGGTGCTACAGTGATAAACACTATCATCAACAACACAATTGCACAGGAGTTTTTATTTAGCAATGTGCATTTTCAGACAGTCTACTAATACTCTAATGAGTTATTGACGTATAGGTGCAAAGATACTTACTGCATGCAGTTGTATGTTAACCATATTAAAGTCACTATGCTGTAATGCTTTATTAAATCTACCTCATGTAATTCAGAAAATTCATACTTTCTTTTTGTCCTGGCATGTATATGGATCAAAATGTTTGCAAACTGCCTTTCCATTAACAACTGACACACAAAGAGCATGATTTTCACGTTATCAGCCAGATCTCGGCTCACATTTTCACGCCTCTTTGCAAACATTCAAGGAAAGGGTATAATTTAGTTTGAAAAAAGGTAAAATAAGAGAAATAGTAAGAGCGCAAAGAAGCGTAGGTAAATAACTCGTTTAGTGTGTCCAAGCCGGGAGAGTTGTGCGCGTCTGAGGTGCGAGATGATGAATGGCCAGTGTGAATGAGTTCTAACACGGTTCTAACGAAGCCATTCAGTCTCAGAGACAGGTGTGAAGTGAGGGGTGGGACCTGAGCCAAGCGGAGCGTTCGGCGAGAGCAAAGCCCATTTTTGGCTGAGCCTCCCTAGTCCATCAAGCCATTAAGATCAAAAGAGTGTCAGCTGAATGGACATGATTTGGTTGCTTTATAAGATAAGATGCTGATGATGAATGTAGAAATGCCATTAACACCCTCCCGGCCCTCTTTCTGGCACTGGTTTTCGAGTGTGTTCTCGCTGTCTATCAAACTGATAGGATCAACAGAGTGCTGCCGGCATCCTTGATTCACCTCCTCAAGTCTCTGAGATGTGTGCGCGTGTGACTCAGGACATGACCCGAACAAGTTTAAGGCCATAAACAAACACTTGCAGCCTGAACATTCCCAGTAAATGCTGACAAACGGTGCAAAAAAGAAAACCTTTAGGTTTCAGACACAAGTCATTTTTAGCAGCTTATTTCTTGAGGATGTCTCCGCTGGTTCAGGTGAAACTGGACAAGGCTTTATATCCTCCAGTTCCGCTGCTATTCCTGAGTGGCATGAGGATATAATGCACACCTTAAAATAAGCTCTCATGATATCATCTGTCGTGACTAATGGGTTCAGGGACCATTAGAAATCCCGGGATGAGTCTGCAACCTGGGTTTCATGAGGTGGACACAATGAAGGGAGATAATGAGGGCATGTATCTCCATGTTCTCTCGTAATCTCCCTGGACTATTTCTTCTGGACACCTGAGGAGAAAGCTTCTCAAGTCTCCAATCATGTTGGATATGAAACCATAAAGTTCACCAACTCTGAGGTCACAGAAAAAATGGCTCACTTTTGAAATGTGAAAACTTGTAATTGTTTTACAATATGTGTGTCCTGTGAGACTAACGCTTCCCCTCGGTGCCGCTGGACTTGTAATATACTGTGACTCAAAGTAATGTTTTATTGAGAAATTATTATGCTTCCTGTTGTCCCTTTCACTGTTCTACAAATATTTCAGACAGACTTTCAAACTAAAGACATTAAACACTCCATTAACTCTGCTTGCCAATGCGTTACTTTAAATGGCTTGAGGAAGAAGGGAAAAAACTGCATTACAACATTTGCACTATTCTGCAACAACACTTCCTTCCATGGGAACTGCACTCAAGGCAACATTATTAGAAGCATGAAAACCAGGTCACATTTAACCTTTATATATATATATGTATTGTAAATTTAATGGAACAACGGATTTCGTGTGAAAATAAATAATTCAAGTTGGGTTTTTTTGTTTTTTTTAGATCTTATATCTTAGAAATGTATGAGATAGCAAGAGAAGTATTTTACTCTACACACAGGGTAAAAGGTCCACTGTATTGATACAAATACTTCAGCTAAAATAATGTTTTTTTTAAATAATGTCTAAGCTAATACTTGTTCAAAACAATCACTTTAGTAAAATATTTTCTGATTATTATGAAAAATAAAATAATTGGTTTTTGTTCAATAGCTAAATATAAGCTACTGTCATTCAAATTTTAAAATACAGAAACAAAATAATTTTAAGTAAAGACTCTGAAGGAGATCCAATAATAATTGTATATATATTTACAGTAGTAACAAAAAAATGACATTTTACTATATGATATCATGTTTTTAATATGATGGGTTTATTGTAAACTTGTGATTACATCTAATGTGGACACCCAACATAATATGTGATATTTACCATCTGAATCTAACAATGTCATGTCAAAAAAATGTAAAGGTCAGCCATCTATTAATTATCATGTTAATTATGGCACATTTAGCCTCAACAGCAGGAGCACTTGTTACCCCTAAAAATATACTTTTACATGTTTTTTGTCATTTAAAAACTGTGGCTTTAATTATATTAAACAAAACTGAAAATCACAAAGAAGACCTTTGTCCCAAAATATAGGCATTAATTTGATCGATTCTTATTTGCTCAAATCTACAACAGTTTATTATACCAAACAAGCACAAAATCAACTGTGCACTGCAGCGCGCAATCTTTGCAATTATCAGAGAAATAAACACGAATCTTAAAAAGAGGTTGATTTAGAAAGTGATACGCCATGGTTTTGTGCCTTCTAGTGGTTTCAATGAAAATAATATCAAAGGCACCTTTTACACAGTGGCGCCTTTAGCCCTATTGTACCTTATATATAAATAACTACACACTGTAACGCTGGTGTATACGGAGAAGGAGATCGCAGGAGACGTAGATAGATAGATTTAATTATAAATCAAAACGTGGAGAAGTAGCCAATAATCAGATAAACACATAGGGTAACACATCCAGGGAAACATTTGCATTGACAGACAAAATTGAACTCAAAAGACAAGGTATTTATACACAAGGCCTAATGAACTAAAGAGATGACAGCTGGGGAGACACAGGTGGAGCTAAATTTACTAATAATGACCAAACACAGGAAACACCAAATATGGGCATAACAATAAAACAAAACTACTGTAAACCAGGCAGACAAGAAAACAAAACTCAAAACAGACACTGAATGTTACACACACACACATATATATATAAATATATATATAGAGTACTTTGCAAAAGTCTTAGGCCACTAGTATTTTCACCAACAAAAAACGTTTCAGTTGGAAATACCAGTTATTTTTGTCCTTATTTGTAATTATGCAGTGAGATTATTGTCTGCACAACAGCCAGTGCTTCACACAGAGATCTGATCTGATCATCATCCAGTCTGTCTGGAATGACATGAGGAAACAGACCAAACTGAGACAGACTCAATTCAGAAGAACCGTGGCAACATCTCCAAGATGAAGAAAGAAATCTACCTGGAAAGCTACCTGAGAAACTATGGGCAACTGTACCTTGTAACAGAAGCTGTAATACCAAATATTTATTTAGTTAATAGAAGTTAATTGATACATTTTTGAAAGCATCATCATTTTACAGCATTTTAACACAAGTGTCTAAAACTTTGAACAGTATTGTAGTTTTGCATGTAATTTTTTTTGCCACAGTTCTTCTGGATTCAGTCTCAGTTTGTTCTGTTTCTTCATGTGATTCCAGACAGACTGGATGATGATCAGATCAGTGTGAAGCACTGGCTGTTGTGCAGACAATAATCACACTGCATTATTACAAATAATGACAAACATATTGCTTAGAAATGTAAACTGATATTTCCAACTGACACGCTAACGCAAAAGATAGAAATAACCCACTTAAAACCATTTTTTGGTGAAAATACTAGTGGCTAGTTTACACAGTACTGTATATTATATATATATATATATATATATATATATATATATAATATACAGTACTGTGTAAAC
>JAUMHP010000073.1:19021276-19032737 GCA_032361065.1 Enteromius trimaculatus | reverse complement strand
GGCTAAACCGTGACAGCTACATGTTTTTCGAAGTGGACCAACGTGATAATGTCACGTCTTGGCGTGATACTGGGTTGGTGCACGAGTGTTCTGACTCTTCCCTGTTCAACACTCTTCTAAAGGTCTAACAAAAAGAATGTTAAGTGAGAAGTCTTTCATGGCTCTATGCACGCTATCATAAGAATCACAGCATGAGATTGCATTTGCCTTACAACCTGTTGCATCAGAAGCAGCTTTTAATAAACAGCATGTTTGAAATAGATGTTTTCACCTTTGTAGTTCAGTGTGAGAATGTGAATGTATTTGAATACATATAAAGTTTTATCCTTCAAAATTATGTAAGCATTTAGTCCAAACTAATTTATTGTGAAAATAGTCTTAGACTGTAATCTGGGTTTGATCTGGGCGTGCTTAATTTTGCAGAGCAGGACACATTGGACAAATCTATAGGAATGTCACTAAAAACTTTGGATGAGGCAGTATTTTATATTATGACTGTCTAGATGTCAACAACACTGGTACTTTGGTGCGTAAGTCTGTGCTAAGATTAGCACAGCAATATGAAGATTTAAATTTGATTTGACACGCATACAAGATGCAGCTCAGCCAAATTATGCTTTATTACTATCTGAAATAATTATTAGAGAGTTTAATACTCCGCTTTACGAGGACTGCGTTCAGCACAATAACATGTGCCAGAAAAGCTGGTTAATGGACTCACAGATACACACAGAGAGATGATAAAGATGTTAAAACCAGGAGGAATCAAATCTTCCTTCAAGCCCTTTTATCTGTATGGATTATGAAAACATACTGTCACTTTCAAAAGGTTCAAAACCAAATCTTCCTGCATGTATATATGTGCCAAAAATAATCATATAAACTCAATACAATAAATTCAAATGCAAAGTGTGGACTGTTGTTAATGATGGCTTATGTCATTGGCACACCTTTTAGCGAGACACGGGTACAAAATATGTACCAATAAGTACATATCACTGCAGTTTCCAAAAGAAATGAATACTAGAGGCGGTAAAGCTTAACTTTTGCACAATTACTTGAAAAAAGGATGACTTCAAAATATTAATAAGCAGAGATATTTGAAATCCAATGCTTTTGAAAGTTAGCTTCATGGGTTGTCAGACGGTAGGTTTGTTCGATAGCTCACGGAGTACAGAGATGTACTTGAGAGGTGAGGAGCTCCAGTTTGAATCTTGTGTAACTAGTCTACCGTTCAACAAACGGTTCAAATCTGTATAAACGGAAGCTGAAATTACACAGATGCATCAACATATGCCTTTTTTTTATCAGTTTTGCATATGTCAACACTATCGGGTAGATTTGGGGATGGATTTAGTGTAGGGCATATTTTCTACATGATAGAGTGTTAACTTTTAGTGACAGCTCTGCATTTTTAACACAATAAAAACACAGTAATACGTACCTATATTAAAGTAATAAAAACGTGCCAGGGTTCACATATGTGAACCTGTGTTTTAGTGCCACTCAGTGGACATTTCTCTTTGAAACTCGCAGTAAGGCAAGTAGAAATGGTGTTTTCTCATTTTTGAGTCCAGTTTGAGATAAATGCCATTGTCTAATTAGGTCTTTTTTCTGTTTCCAGAGTGATCAGTCATATGACATTTACAGCTCAAGTGATTGGTTGAATAAATGTGTTCCTAGAACTGAATGCCCTGAAAAAAGATGGCAGCAAACATGCGGTGTGCTTCCAGGAATCCAGTCCCGGTAAAGTAATTGCCAGAGATAAGTGGAAATGGATATCTTTCTCCAGGTACATTAAACTATTTTTGGCATTTTAACGTGTGTGTAAAAACAGATATGTTTTGCAGTCAATGCACTTATAATGGAAGCCAATGGGAAGCTCAATCTTTCAAGCCAGTTTTAAAATCTAAAGTCTCTCTCATAATGCTAAACCTTGAACTGATCAAATGAATATATAAAGCTGCAGTGTTTGGTTATGATTCTGTGATTTGCAGCTCAGCTGACATTTAAAGTCACACCAGTTTCACCTCAAACTGAAACTCTCCCGTTTACATTTTTATCCAGTGGTTCATTAAAACCATCCACAACATTAGCTGCAAGGCACTTTCCATCAATGAAGGGTTTTATTTTGTCCTTCTTTAGCAAATGCACAGTGACCAGAGATGCACTTGCAATAGTTGTGATCCAGATCCAGAAGTGTTCAGCTAGTTTTGTGATGTGGTTAGGGATTTACTAAAAGTGTTGCAGAGTTTGATGAATGCAATCTATGATGTAAAATTTGGGAACATGGAGTGAGATTACTTACTACAAAGACGTTAACAAAATTAACACAATTTGTTGATTTAAAACCATGTACTTTTCATTCTAGATAAGTCTTGAACTATTATATAATAATATTTAATAGATATCACACAAAAATCATGGGATTTATCTCTCTAATGCTTCAAAAGTCGTGGGACACCAGACAGCCCCAAGCGAATCTGCACAACTGGGCCACGCAGTCTTACACAAACACACGCTCATGCACAGCTGCGAAGTTTAGAGCTGTAATGTCTTTCCACTGTCAAAACATCTGCTTTCGAACCATCTTCAGGCTTTCCCTCAGATAACTAACTGTTCTGTGTGCTGGTTGCCCAAAGGCATCGTACAAAGTACACAAAGGAAACTGGTGCATGTCAGGGTCTGGAAAGTTAAGGGATAGTTCAACTGAAAATCTAAATACTGTCATTATTTACTGACTTTCTTTTGTCTGTTGAACATAAAAGACTTTGAAGAATATGGGTAAGCGAATTGTTGATGATTCCTATTGACTTCCATAGAATCTGAGAAAAATATTATAAATGCAAATGGCTACCAGCAACTATTACACACATTCTTAAAAATATCTCCTCTTGCGTTCAGCATAAAAAAAGAAAGAAATGCATACAGGTTTAGAACATCTTATGTTAAAGCACTCCACTTTTTTATAAATAGTCTCATTTTACAATTCCCCAAGGGTTAAAAAGTTGAGTTTTACTGTTTTTTTTAATGCATTCAGCAGATCTCTGGGTCTGGTGGTAGCACTTTTAGCGCGGCTCAGCATAGATCATTGCATCCGATTAGACCGATAGCATCTCTCGCTCAAAAATAATAATCAAAGAGTTTTGACATTTTTTCTATTTAACTTGACTCTTCTAGTTACATCACATACTAAGACTGACGGACAATGAAAAGTTGCAATTTTCTAGGCCGATATAGCTAGGAACTATACTCTCATTCCAGCTTAATAATCAAGGACCTTCGCTGCCTTACCAAGGTTTGCGAAGGTAGTGTGGCTTGTAAAGGGTTAGTAAAAAATGTAAATTTTGTTATTAATTACTCACCCTCATGTCATTCCCAACCCATTAGACCTCCGTTCGTCTTCAGAACACAAATTAAGATATTATTGATGATATCAGAGAGCCATCTGACCCTCCACAGACACCAATACAACTGAAATGATCCCAGATCCAGAAACGTAGTAAAACACAGGTAAAACAGTCCATGTGACATCAGTGGATCAACTACAGTTTTGCAAAGCTACGAGAATACTTTTTTGCACAAATAAAGCAAAAATAACATAATTTACTCTTCTCCAGTGACTTACGTCTTCTGCCATTTTAGAGTATCTCAGCCCCGCATATGCCAGCTATACGCATGCGCAACCTATTTGATGTAATCAGCCTTGTTTACATTCGGGTGAAAGCACGCACATGTGTGTAATCTGCAGCTGTTTGTGCATACACTAACGCACTGATATTCTCTAAAACGGCGGAAGACATAAGTCATAGGCAAAGAATCGTTGAGTATATGATGTTACTTTTATTTTCTTTGGGCAGAAAAAAATTATTCCCCCCACGTCGCAAAACTTAAGTTGAGTTACTCATGTCACATGGACTTTTTTAACAGTGTTTTTACCACGTTTCTGGATCTGGGATTTGTGTTCTGAAGATGAACAAAGGTCTTATGGGTTTGGAACGACACAATGGGTAATTAATGACAGAATTTTTGGGTGAACTAACCCTTTAACCATGGAGACATTTGTGAGAGATGCTGCATAATATAATTGCGCCTGCTGCAGCTATACTACGGCAGCAAAGTTAGGGTTACACCACTTTAGCTGTCACTTTTCATTTGGTGGTATGGTAAGGCATCTTTTATATGGCTTTAAATTCAAGTTGACAAAGGTTCGCTTCACTGATGCCGATGGCACTTACAGTTAAAAAGTCTTTAGAGTTTCAGTCTTTGTAGACTTTCAGTCCCTTTTAGCTTTAAGTGCTGGTACAGGTTATAGGATCTGTCCTGATTTTTATTCCCTGAGGTTTAAAGTTATGTAGGATGAAAACAACGTCAAGGTCAACTTGGGAGAACTGTCTTTGTAATTTTCTCTAAAAGGAGCATTATGCAAATTAAATCCTGCATTCTTTAAATTCAGCTTTGCCATCTGCCTCGTAATTTTCTCAGACATTTTATCTGATGTGAGACAGCTGGAGTAGCTTATTATACAGAGGTTCCAATTACATTTTTACCATTTTCTGTGTACAGGCAATGCTGTTGATCCTCGCAGGTCTTTCAAAAACGTAAATGCACCATAATTGCTGATTTCGGAATGTGTCTGGTAAACTAGCATATGCTTTCTCATATCTCCTTTTAAGTAGTTTCACGCGCACGTTATGTCTGCTCTGATTACACATTCTACTTTGAGGACTGTTGTAAATCCTTGTTCTGCATTGATAATTTTTAATATTTTAATGGACTCTATTGGTCAATTTCTGTATTGCAAATATACAGTTTTTAGTTAATCAATTTCATACTTAACCATTTCCTGTTGATGTTTTTCAATTTAAAATAGTCTTTCTAAAGCGTGCATGCTTTTTATCTTATTGAAATATAGTATCAGAAGGTGAGACATTTTCACAACTTGTAGGTTAAATGGAAAAATAAAATATAAAGCTGTTGCTCATGCATTCTTAATGTGATGCCAATTTTAAAACATCAAAGTGAAGTGCTGTGTTTGGAAAAAAAGAAAGAAGAGTCACAAAGGTCAAAGAGAACATTATTTAGTATCTTTTCATACCTCATTACTTCTGCTTCAGAGGTGAGTCTGCTCCGCTGTGGCTCTGGTAATGACTGAGATTTTAATTGCCCACTGATCCTGTACGTCTGCTGTGACATAGAAAATAATTAGTGATATGATTTCTGAATTATTACAGTTGGATGAGAAATGTTTGTTTGAGTGCTTGGAAAAAGTAACAGTAGTGCGTGGATATTTAGGAGACTTTGCAAATTACAAATAACAAAAAATTATACAAATCAGAGGTGAGAATGTAAGATTAAGGTTTACTCAATCCAAAAAATAATGATTCGAAAAAATAAATAATAGCCTAATAACAAAACGATAGTTTTGCCACACAATGTACTTAGAAACATTTAGCGTTGTAAACGGGCAGCTCTTAATTTCCATAGCTATATTGTGTACAGTACTTTTCTATATGATTAGAATGTCTATGATTAATTACAAAATTTGACAAAATTTGCTACATGTGACTATAATACACTACTTGGAGCACTTTAACCCAGAATGCATTGCTCAGCTTATCTGTCCGATTCTAGTGCAATGAATAGTTGATTATTTAGACTTCCATAGTCTAAAAATTAACTAAAACTAAACTAAAAATGTTAGTAATTGTTCTCTTTCTTTAAAAGGATTCAAAATTAACCAAGAAAGATAAGGTTTTTTTAAACGGTCAAATTTTTTTTCAACCAGGGTTTGAAATTAACAACCCAACTATGGCGTGTAACTCCTTAAAACCATCATAGCCAATTTAGCAGGTTGCTTTTTGAAAATTATGTTCACGCAAGCCAAATCTAGGTATGTTAGGGCAAATACTGAACTCGTGAGACAGAATGACATTATCTAGGATACTGCAAAAACCAAATAAAACACATAAGTTACACATAGCCTACGTGACAGGATGAAACCTAGTTAGACTTACTCTGTGCATTAGCCCATTTACAGTGCACTCTTTTAATGCATGATTCAGTCTAGTAATGTGCGTTTGAAAAAATCACATACTTTAAGATAAGGGATATTCTGAGCTCGAGGAAAACCGCTGAATACCGAGTGTCAGAGAGCTAGGCTATATATTCATGCTTTAGGTATGATAAAGGCTACATGCATGGAACTAGTGCAATGAAGAAATTTGCTGGTGCAGCATCATTTTCTCAGGTGCTGAGTGCATGAAGCTGCTGTTTTCTGAATTCTGTTGGTCTCTCTCTATCTCCCCCACTGGTTACATTCATCCTCACTCCAGCAGAGAACTGCAGACTTAGCAGGACACAACATTTGAAAGTTCTCTCCTTAGCCTAATATACAGGGAGCTGAGACTCACAGTTTCCCCATTGTAGCAGAAAGGGGCAGTTCTTCACTCTGAGAGGAACAATAATCTTTGATATCCTGACCAGAACATCAGCTGAAAGATCCTGCTTGTCAATCCCAAAATAACATGCAAGTTGTGCAGGCTATACTTAAAGAGACTATCCATACTTCCATATTTTCTCTCTGTATAATGACTTCAGACCGCACATAAACTGCATGAATTGATTTGTCTGTTTAATCTCATTCTGTACACACAGAGTTCAGTCATCTACAGTAGTGGCATGTGGATCTTACAAGCCAATTCATTCCCTAAAAACTTTTCTAGGTTTATTCGCAGAAACACCCATGCTCTCAAATCAAATACGGAAATTGCAATTGAAATATAAACATTGCTAACGCAAAAACATAAATGCACGCTCAAAGCAAATGAAGTCAGTCGGTGTATTAAAAAAACGAAATGTAGAGACAGAAAGATATATTGACACAGCGAAGAAAGTTGGGGAAAAGTGAAATTAATCTACTGGAAGTTCTCAGCATTATCTAGCTGTGACTGCGGTCGCTGTCTGCTGTGAATACAAATGGAAACAGCTGGAAAGCTCAGGGGAAGACAACTCCACCGAGCTTTGCTTCAAAGTCACATCAAACTAAGCTCAGGCCCACTCGTTGTGTGTGTGTGTGTGTAGGCAGGGCTCAGTAGGTGTCATTGAATGTGTGCATTTTGGTAAAGAAGGAGGGTCAACGTGAAATGAAAATCGACTTTTTACTATCTAACTATGTATACTTTATCCTTTAAACATGTTTGTCCAGTCATGTTTGTATATGCATTTCAATTATTTTAAAATTCAAACTTCAATTCAATTCTGAATGGCGCACAGTCTTGCATATGTCAGACTCCCCCGTTCATAAATCTCCCAGTGAGATCAACACCAGGTATGACGGCTCTATTTTTGACTGTTTTCCAGGAACTATAGCTCTAAATGCTTGTTTTCCTGTTTGATTTCCTCCATTCTTCCCTTCTCTGTGGCCTTTTGGTGAGAGGTCAGCGGTGAGGTGTTTGTAGAGATGTCCGCTGCTGAACATAATGGGCTGTTAATGGATAGACAGACACACCTTCAGAAGTCCAATCAGAAGAGCTATCTGGCACGACGCTTCAAACGGAACCCCTCGTATCAATCAGCGGGTGTTTGGTTTTCTGTTTCATCTTTAATGAAGCCAAACTGGAAGCCCTCATCGCTGCTGCCTCTTTTGCAGCTGTGCTGTTATGAGACCTCTGTGCCCCCAAAGGTCACAGTGGCTTTATAATGAGAAAGCGTCTGCGATTACAAGTCCGAGTAAAAGTATCTCTTGAGATGATTCAATTTACTTTAACTAATCTGTCCTGATTAGACAATTCACTTCTGAAGGTTTTATAAAAGTGGTCAACATTTGTTTTTGTTTTTGTGAAAAAAATAGAAATATTTTAATCAAAGTTAATTTTAAGGAGCTATAAGGTCAACATTACAGGTTGGAGTCATCAGAAATAAGCATTAGCCAACCTGTTAACATCACTCATACATAAATGACTCAACAAACCAGAGACAAAATAGGACTGGAAGAGTAATGTAAGAGTAAATGTATATGCAGTAATTTTGTTTAACATTTTGCTCAGTGTTATGTACTATTATTATGTTTATTCATATTTGAGCTAGCTTATTGTTGAACATTAAAGTTTGTATTTTAATGTGCTGCTTATTTTAATATATTCTATTTAATTTTCATTACTTGATATTATTTCTCATTTTAAGTTTTAATGTTTAAGTTCGTCATCATCATTTCTAATTGTTCTATTTTTACTTAACTGTCTTAATAGTCATTTATACTACTATAACGTAAATAAAAAATAATAACACAAAATAAATTTGGTTGATAAAGAGTCTTCACTCAGAAACTGCTAGCAAATTAATTGTGCTAGACACAATTACTAAGTGAAACATTCAATTACACACAAAATTTAGAAACAAAAAAGACAGAAATATTTTGTTGTAAAATGTAATCCAATAAAACTAAAAAAAAAAACACAAAATTAGAAAATCATTCTGTATTTTACAGCTTTTTTGAATATCTTTCAATTGCATTTACTTTGTCAGATCACTTGCATTTGCAATACATCAAATACATCATCAGCTGATTTTTACATGCCAGTGCTATACACCTAAACCTAAACTTCTCAAAAGCCTGATGAGAACATCAGCTTCATAATCTCAACACAGGCCGTTCACGTTCTTTCAGCAGGGCAACAGCAGGTCTCATAGACTCAATGCTATCAGTAATGAAGTAATAAGAAGACGTTCACTTTTTCAGCCATTTGAAATTCTTGCCTAGAGGCATCAGGATTCTTTATATGATGTTAAACACTCAGATGGTAGATGTTTGCTTGTCCTTGGTTAAACAATCATTGACCGCAGTTACCTCTCCGTGGTGCAATTTTGAAATGCGAACGTGCCTCTGACAACAAACAGACGACTCGACTATTTTCTGACAAGAGTCTCTCTGAAATATCTTCTTGTCTTCTTGATGGCTGTCATGTGTTGTCCTTGTTCCTGCCAAATGTACGTCTCAAGACCGTCGCTCTCTCTCTGTCTGTCTCGCTCTCTGTCCCGTTTTAACTCGGCGGTGTTCGAAGGCTGCCGAATCAAGGCTCTCTGGGCTTCTTGTAGGACTTTTTAGAAGTCATACGAGATTGTAGCGTCTCGCGAGGCCTACCAACATCAACGCTCAGCCCTCAGGTTCTTCATTCAAAGTCACATCAGTATCTCTGTGGGACCTGGTAGAAAAAACAGAAGAGATACAAAGGGAAAAGCTAGATTTTTTTCCCTCTTACTCTATGCAGAATTACAAACAAAAAAAGATCAAACAGTCTGGAATATCTGAGGGTTCGGAACCAGACAGACGTGTAGAGAAGCAACAATGAGCTGGACTACACAGATCGGGACGCCTTCATGATGTTTGTGAGAAGAGAAGTTGACCTGTGTGTAAAGTTTTACTCACTTTGTTGACTTTAAGTTACTTTGTTTTCCTTATCCAAAAAAGTCGTGTGAATGAATAAGTGTGTGATGTGATGAAAAGATGTAGATGCTCTGAATTGGAGCCATAAAACTCCATGTCCCAAAGTTATTGGGTTTTTGGATGAATTGGGATATTTAAAGTCCCCCTGAAATCAAAATTAATGTTTTAGTATTAATATGTTAAGGTTATCTATAAACCATCCCTGACAGCAAGCAGTGTTGGCCCAGATCTGGCTCACATCTGGCCTGCATGGATTTCACACGGGCCAGATGTGGGCAGTATCTGGGCCAAAACTATGTTGCTGTATTGGAGTGTGCCCCAAAGCAGTAACAAAATTAGTAATTTAGAAGATAAAAGCGTTCAAAACTTGCAGTTCCGTCACTTACGCCAAAACAAATCAACAATTTTTTGGACGTCACCTCGTACTTCAGCTTCTCATCAAATCTTCTGACCAATCAAATGTTCTCTAGAATCTGAAGGGCCCACCCCTACACTATATATAGATGCTGAAGCTGTAGCTCAGGTCACTTATTCACAGTGTTAGTATTTTCTGTATGGCAATAAGGACTGATTCAGCCAGTGTAAATACGCTTTTGATTGGGGCAAATGAGGTCTGGTTTCGTGTTGTGTCACGCAAACCACTGCAGCGCTCACAGCCTGACCTTACTTTGTTTCTGGCCCAGAGAAGCGATCGCGAATCATATGCGAGAGTCAGCATACATTAAACAATTTTAAAACTAAACAGCCTCAGCGTGATTATGATCACTATTTTGTTTTAGTAAGAGTTTCATATTCTAGGGAGTAATCTATTAGACTGTGGCTGTCAAATGCGGCTTTACCAAGCTTAACTCCTCTGCCCAGAGCAGATATAAAGAAAACGTTATTGGCCATTTTAAAAAGAGGCCGTGGCTGCTCGATATGTTCTGCCCTGTCTTAGTTAAAATTAGATTAGCACATAAAATAATGCTGCGTGTTTCAAGGCACTTCAAGAGACCTGTAAATACGATTACTCAAGATATTTTCACATTTTATTCTATGACATTAAATGTATCTGTATTACCACGCTTTTTTTTTTGTCTTGAAAATGTAAACAGTGTCTACAGAAGTTGTCTGGGACATTAAACAATATCATGCTGAATAGAAAATGTCCAAATCTAACGCAAACGTTCTGACTTGTAGATTTATAATAAAGATGTACATGTTGAAGTCATGCAGCCATTGTGCAGTTTGTTTATAGTCTACCTTTAGCTTTTTATGTCTAGTTATTGTTTTTATGTGTTAGAATTCATAAACATTGTGTTCTTTTATGATGATTATCTTGATAAACAAAACATGTACACTGTTGACCACAGAGCTTATTTTCTACAATTAAAAAAAATATCCTATTTTCTTTTTGTCAAGGGAACCAGAGTGAGGGGAACTTACAATAATACATCATCCCTGGAGCACTCTGTTGCATTTCCCATAGTTTCCACAAGGTGGAATCTCTAAAATCTCTCCAGTCCAGTCACATTTAGATACATGCACTGATTCTTCAGAAGGGAAATCTGTCGAATGGATGGTTGCATGGTTTGAGGGCACTGCAAAAACGAGTTGCTTCCTCAGTATCTTTGTCTTCCCATTACAAATATCTAAATATTTTAATATTTAATTTCCAGTAAATCTAAAAAGGGAGGGGGAAAGAGAGTGAGAGAGTGAGAGAGAGGGGGTCCTGATCTGTGACAAATTGCTTTTGTTTCTCAGTTTTAAATCAATCATCGCATAAAAGTATTTGCTAGATGCATAGACATAAACATTTTTAGATCAAGATGCATCTACTTGGTAACCAAAATGACCTGAGAGATATCGTCTTGACTCTTGTTTCCAGAAATAAAAATGAGACAAACATCTTTAAATATGTCTATATCAGTGGCGGCTACTGGTCTGTCAAATAGGGGAAGCTCATTTTTAAAAAAATATTAAACTCTGTAAAAGTGAAACAAGGAATGTGGTGTATAATTGTGTGAAATGTATGAT